>MU836994.1:0-52495 GCA_029603245.1 Rhizopogon salebrosus TDB-379 | reverse complement strand
AACTTTCTCTTGTGTATTTTTGAGTGAATGCCACAGGTTTATGTGTCGCCAACCCAGAGATCTTTCTCGAGTTCGTTTCATCGATATCATGAATGTGCGACTCGTACGTATCTCCGAGTTTCGTCTAGTGTTTCATTGCTAAGCCACGTGATACATGTGGCATCTTTCTAGTGAATGTTTTTTTTCCCTCTTCCTCTCCCTCTTTTTTTTTTTCCTTCCTTCTTATTTGTCTATGGATCTATCTCTCTTTCTGCTTGTAAGTTAACATCATGTTGAACGGAACTGGAGTCAAAATTTTTACTGGTACGTCCTGATATTATGCTTTCCCAATCTTGTCTTATGGGGCTTGACAGGCACAAGCCATCCTGAGCTGGCAGAGATCATTGCTCGACGGTAAATACATATGAACTTGCGAGCTCGCTGTTCACCCATGCATTACCATGTAGCCTTGGTCTGCCTCTTGCCAAAGCTGACGTGACCAAGAGCGGTATCGGGGAGACAAGTGTTCGCATCGCAGAGAGCGTTCGCGAGAATGACGTTTACATTATCAATACTGGCTGCGGGGCAGTCAACACATCACTCATGGAGCTTTGTATCATGATCCACGCCTGCAAGATTGCAAGTGCAAAACGCATCACGGCCGTCGTCCCTCTTTTCCCGTATGCACGGCAAGACAAGAAGGACAAGAGCCGTGCTCCCATCACGGCGAAACTCGTAGCTAACATGATCCAGAAGGCAGGTTGTGATCATGTCATTGTGAGTGTCTGGTACTGCTTCAAGGGAACAGCGGGGCGCTACTTCCGGCGCCGGCCTTTTTTCTTCACTTTGTTTTCCGCTCTGTCCGCAATCTTGTGCTCACTAGTTGATTCTAGACTATGGACCTTCATGCATCGCAAATCCAAGGATTTTTCGACGTCCCTGTAGATAAGTAAGTCTAACCTCTTGGGAATTTGTTTCAAATAGGTTGATCACGTTCGTCCACTTTTGTCTTGTACAGCGTAAGTGCTGTGGCGTTCTAGAGTTCGTTGATTCACACGTGCGCTCGCCTTCAGCTTTTCGCCGAACCATCATCAATCCTGTACATACGTACCCATTTTGACCTGCAAAATGTCGTAATCGTTTCCCCCGATGCGGGCGGCGCCAAGAGGTAACTCGACTGATAAGGGATGCACGACAGCGCGCTCACTACTGTCATGTCACAGGGCAACGTCTATTGCAGATCGGCTGGGTGTCGATTTTGCTCTGTTTCACAAGGAGCGCAAAAAGGCCAATTCGGTATCGCGGATGATCCTCGTTGGCCATGTAAAAGACAAAATTGCCATTGTCGTCGATGACATGGCGGATACCTGCGGAACGCTATGCCTTGCAGCACATCATCTTAGGGAAGCCGGTGTAGCCAAGGTTTACGCAATCGTGACACACGGAATACTGAGCGGGGATGCTCTGAAAACTGTCGAGGAAAGCGCGCTGGAGAAATTGATCGTGACAAATACGTTGCCGCAAAAGGAAAACCAAGCGAGATGTTCTAAGATCGAAGTTGTCGATATTGGACCTGTCCTCGGAGAGGTTATCAGGCGAAGCCATTACGGGGAGAGCGTCTCGAAGCTCTTCCATGAGGTTCCGTACTAGGCCGAAGAACACGTATTTGTGTTGGCACATGGACTTGCGCATTGAATTATTATCTAGCCCATCTGCTAGTACATAGCTAAAAGAACACGATAGAGGAACGGCACTATGGCAATCTAGACTGCATACTTGGATCGGTAATGAACACGACCCATCAGTGATTGATCAAAAGTATTTAGCCAAGACAGTGGCGAGCAGGTGACCTACTCTGAGATTAAATTAGAGTGATAAACCAAACCAAACTTAAATCTTGAGTAATCTATCATGGCATAATTGATCGCGGCGTTGTTACGGTTAGCGGGGGAGACCCGGGAGAGTGACGATATGACAGAAGGATCGAATTCCAGAATAAGATCGAATTTAGGATCGCGTATTAGGATTAAAGCGGCATGATCATTCTACGAGGCGTGGTGCAACTTTAGCTGGGGGGCTGCGAAATGGAGAGGCAGCGGTGGGAGAAGAAGAGGAAAATTTTTGGAAGAAGGAGGCGAAGAAGACAGTGGACAGTGGGATATCTTGTGGATTAACTTACCATGTGCATGGGAGAAGCAGGAGAAGTCAGGAGGAGACAAGCGGGTTTGATGAGAGATATTACTGTAACGGCGTGCCGTTGTGTCAAAATAAATTACCACGCTGTTGTTCTGGCTGAAAGAAGTCTCGATCAACGATTATGTCTAGGCTCCATGGCGAGACTTGATTGTGGTGGGGGTCAACGGGACCGAATGCGGCGCCAGCGGATCTGCCGAGTGCAAGTAAAATGAAAGTTTGAAAGCGCGAGGCAGAGACCGATTTGGTTAGGAGAAGATTCGGAACTCGTACAGCATCCGTCAATTGCAACCATATTTTCTACGACGTGGGTATCTCGAGGAGAAAGAGAACACAGAACGTTACTTTGTAGATCATGGCATGTAAAGAGGTTGGGTGATTGCAGGGTTGCTTGCTACGTACTCGCCATCAGCTCGGGGAAGGTGAAATCGGTTGAATCGTTTGACGAATCGATCCAAGGCGAAAAAATAACGAGGCTCGGTTGAGAAGTCTCGGTTGAGTTTGTCGGTAGCACTGCTTTAGTAGTGTTTCCTAGTGCCATTCTAAGGTTGCAAACTCGCTTTACCTTTTCATCTTTTTGCACTCCTCCGCATTTCTCGTTTTTCGAGTTCGTCGTCCACTCCCCCGTTAAACTTGCTGAGTTTCCTTGCAATTGGGCTGTTTTCTTTGAATTCTTATCCTCATTTATTATATTTCCTTCGAATTCGTATGTCCTCTTAGCCTCAGCAAACGCGCTGCAACTACGGCCCTCTCGTTAAACCCCCCTGCTCCCGCTCACAAACCCAGGCAATGCTCTGCGTATCATGTTCACATCCTCGAATCATGCCAACCAGAGCAATGGCCACCATGAATCACAAGATATTCACCACCCAAACGGACACCACACAAATGGTCTCCACCCACCACCTTCTCAATCACACAAGTCCGCAACTTCCTCACAACCCAAGGAAACAGTCTCTGTCATCGGCATACCCTCTGTCTCTATACAGAACGGAAGGCTCATCGTCGGAGACTCTCGTTCCAGTCAGTCCTATTCGGCACCTCTCCTTCTTCAGACATATCATCCTCACCCTTTTCCCTTACAGGCTCCCATCGCTCTTATACACCAGTCAAGACCCTGGGAGACGGTTCATTTGGAACAGTCTTGTTGTGTGATTGGCATGGGACGCTACCGCCCAATACCCCTCTCTCCCCTATGCAATGTGGTGGCGGCGCAAGGGCAGAATGGGCAGGGAAGCGTCTCGTAGCCATCAAGAGGATGAAAAAGAAGTGGGAAGGAGGTTGGGACGAATGTAAAAGGTTGAAGGAGCTCGAAGTATGTCCCTCAATATTTCCCCTCATCTCCCTCTGCTCACCGCCCTCTTAGTCATTACGTGCAATCCCATTTCACCCCTGCATCATTCCACTCTATGACTTTTTTCTCCTCCCTGATACCAAGGAGCTCTATTTCGTTTTCGAATCAATGGAAGGGAACTTATACCATCTCATAAAGGCGCGGAAAGGTCGTGCCCTTGCTGGTGGCCTCGTCGCCTCTATTTTCCGCCAGATCGTTTCGGGTCTGCATCACATTCATTCTTCCGGTTATTTTCATCGTGATATGAAGCCCGAGAACGTTCTTGTTACAACAACTGGTCTTTTCGAATACCGTTCATTATCACCGGTAGCCCCTCTCAATGCACCTACGGAGAAGGATGTCGTGGCGATCATCAAGCTGGCCGATTTCGGGCTCGCAAGGGAGACCCTGAGTCCACCCCCATATACGGAATATGTCTCCACCCGTTGGTATCGAGCTCCGGAGGTGTTGCTTTACAGTCGAGATTACTCGAATCCAGTAGATATGTGGGCTCTTGGCACGATCATGGCCGAGCTAGTCAACCTTCGCCCGTTGTTTCCGGGTTCTGGTCAATTTGACCAAATACATCGCATTTGCGAGGTTCTAGGGGATCCGGCAGACCATGGAACGGATGTCCGCGGCAGACACCTTGGCGGTGGGAAATGGAACAGAGGGCTCAAAATGGCGAAACAGCTCAATTTCACTTTTCCGAAGGTCAGTGTTATGATACAATTGTACGCAGCGAGTTTTTGACGTGATATTCCAGTGCTCTCCTAGAGACTTCTCTTCGCATTTCGATCCTAGCGTTCCTCGCAAACTCATTGATTGTATATCGGACTTACTGAGGTATGATCCTGAAGTGCGTCTTACGAGTCGACATTGCCTCGAACATCCATACCTTATTGAGGCTTTACCGGGGAATGTTCCCCCGATGCCTCCTGCTCTGCACACACAGACTCTGCCTTCTACGCCGTCGAGATCAGTTTCAAACGGCATACATCACCTCACACCCTCCCCTTCGCCACGCCACATCCCTCCATCGCATTCACATCACTCCGTCGCGAAATCACCTTACCATCACCCCTCGAACCTGCACCCGTCACAAATACCCGACGCTTCTTCCTCCCATCGCTCCGCATTTGTGCCCTCTTTTATTACATCGAATTCTCAGACGCCCAATTCACACAAAACATCAGAATATCTCCTTCACTCGCATTACTCTTCAGACATACAGGAAGAAGTGCGTGCTCAGAGAGACGCATCGTCTAATTGGGTTGGCCACGCCCGAAATGACTCCGATCAGATGGAGGTCTCGTCTCCACATGCAGAAGGTCCTCACGATGACTACCATGTGGGGCACCCGATGGAGGGCCAATCATCCCCGTCGGTGCCAGAATACCGGACCCGACCCCGTGCTGAGCCCGACCACCCGATGCCCGCGCACGACTCCACCCAAACACAGAGCGTCAAACTCAGCAGCAAGCTACACTTCAACCTTGGCAAGAAACACTCTAGATGGGGTCTTTCTATGTTTGGTCATGGAGAAAAGGTCCATCAGCAGTCGCTACCTCCCGTCGACGAAGTGCCGGGTTCCAACTCGACACCATCGCTCAAGCGCATACAATCGACGAGCTCGGATAGTCCGTCACTGGCAGAGGTGCAGCCTATCAACGGCCTTTCCCGCAAAGATGTCAAAGCGATCAAGAAAGAGGCAGAGCGACAACTACGCGAAGCAGAAAAGCAGCGCCGTGCAATGGCAGAACGGACGCAGAGGGAACAGGCTCGTGCTGTCATGCAGAAGCGCAGTCAGATGTACATGCAAACTACAACGAGGGACGAGTTGGAATGGATGTGGCAAACTCATGCCAGTTTGCTAGGTTCCAACCAGCGAGGAGCGCCCTACGAACACATCGAGAAGAGCAAATTGTCTGCTTCAGGTCCTATACGACAAAAGGAAACCCAAGCGAGCGCGAAGGTGTCATCGCCAACGTTGAATGCTGCTTCAGGTCGATATATCAATCCTATCGATGGTACGCTGGCTCCCGTTGACAGGTGGGGATTACGCGACGAACGTTTGGCGAAAGCACGACGCAGAGACTTCGACGATGATCATTCCATGTCTTCATCGGATGTTCACAGCTTGAGTCGCATGTCTGCCATCTCGTTCGCCACAGTGGATAGCGACCCCGGTCCACCACGGACGCGAAGACCAACCCTTTTTGGGATCAACCGAATGACGTCCGCTTCGTCACTGCGTACGGGTACGACGTCCTTTGACGAATTCCCGACTTCCGCTCGGTCATCAAACTCCATCTCTCTCGACCATCAGTTCAATGACTTCTGCATACGTGGATCCGTTGATACCACATCTTCCGCATCGGGAGCCTCTTCACCTCCACCTCTCAATCTCCTTTCCTTATCACCATCACCACGCCCATGGATTTGCACCGATTCTGGCAGTCCGCAGCACTCATCATATATGGTCCCTCCAATGATACAATATCCGTCGTCTTCTCATAAGTCATATGAATGTAACGGGCAACTGTATGGTCACCCTCCAAGTCCAGGGATAGATCCTCAATCCGCAATAAATCCGATATTTAAAGTGGTAAGTCGATTCCCCGATGTACACCCGAGTGGAGCTGACTTGTGACTTGTGTTCATCTCAGACTCCATTACCAACACCCGGTGATCTTCTATCATCACCGCATTCTCTCCCCCCGTTCTCTCAACTCGAGGCAGTTGCAGAAGGGGAATACCCTCCATTATCGCCAATGTCCTTCCATACGCCAGAAGATGATTGAAATTCTGACAAATCCACTCCTTTTGGCATTATTTGACCCTTGAATAGGATCCAGCGGACATCGACAAACAAATCATTCATTGCTACATCTCTTCGGTCTTATTCCTACCCGTATCCCACCGAACCCAGGAGGTCTATGGGCAACGTGCTGTGACTCCTAGTACCTCCTTCCGGTTTATCTTATCATACTTACACCATTCTATAGTAGCATATTTAGTCTGGTTGGGCATTGTAGAGCTCTGCTGTACTTTTACCCACAATTGCATTCAGAAACATGTAAAACCAGGGATGAAAGTAGTTATTATGGTAGTTGTCCAGTCCCGGCTAATAACATCACATCTAAATTCAACCAGAGCGATCTGCAGACCACTCAGTGGTCATGTGGGGCTTGTTCAAAGCGGATGCCGCTGGAAAGCATGTAAGTTAGAGACCAACGGTAAAATTTGCTACGTACCAATAACTGAAGAAGCACAAGTAGCGAATCGATCAGTGGTCTTATACATCAAGCTACCGACAAGGATCCTTACCCGCATGGCCGAGGACCAGGTTTATCCTATAAGAGAATGTCAATTAGTGGCACGGGGATCCTGAAATGCGAGTACAAACCAGGTTGATAAATATCTTGGGGTGGCCAAGAGGTCCTCCTCCTGCAACAATTCGTCACGCCGGGTTAGGTTTGGAAAAAAGCAAGCACTACTCACCCCCATCACAAACAGCTTTTCGCCCGTGCACAACACGAATAGGCTCGTCTTCAATCAGCGCCATTGCGCTCAATGGATTGGGCTGGAGCTCCAGGAGCGTTTGCTCAAAGCGTGGACCTGATTGGGCAACCGGACGCGGTTTCTGGCTGGTTGACCATGTCGTTGGATAGTTTGGTGCTTGGTTGGTGATGGCGGATGGAGATGCGGGAACGGGTGTTGAAGAATTTGCAGAAGAAGAAGAGAAGCGATTCAGCACCCTCAGCTGAGAGGCGCGATGCACGAGTCGACGGCTGAGCATGGTTGCGGACATCGAGATTCGAGATCAAACGGACGACCCGAGAGCGAGCTCAAATGTGGGAAAATTCACCAAGTAAGGAAAGTTGCCGTTTACGCAGAAGTTGCTTTGGTCTACTCCTGCTGAAATATCTTCGTTACAATCAGTGCGCTAGTATACAGATGGCCCAACAACTACAAGTACATCAAATCAAGTTGAAATCAAGTGCCTAATCCATCTCTTCCACCTCAATAATATCGTTATCCCAGTCTACCTCCATTTCACCTACATCCGCCTTCCCTTCATGATTGGGTACGATGACGAGTTTATTGTGGGGCCCATCGAACCGAATTCTAATAGTTTCCCCGTCACGGATGCGGTCAGAGAGCAACATCATCGACAGAGGATTCAGGAGCTCGCTCTGGATAGCGCGGTTCAATGGTCTTGCTCCGTATGTTGTCGAGTACCCAATAGACACTAGGTATCTTTTCGACTCGTCATCGATGTCAATGATCATCTTCATCTCGGATAGGCGGTCTTGGACTTCCTTGAGTCTCAACTCTACAATCTTGAGCATATTGTTTCTGGAAAGCGAACGCTGCACAGTAGGTGTAAGAAATCTGGAGTTAAAATCAACGATGCGGTGACTTACGAAGATGATGATCTCATCTATACGGTTGATGAACTCGGGTGGGAAGTGGCCCACGATAGCTCCCATGACTAGCTGCCTAACCTGCGGATTTACAGGACCCTGGGCCACATCGTTCAAGTATGCAGCACCCAAATTCGACGTCATGATGATGACAGTGTTTCTGAAGTCAACAACGCGGCCTTGCCCATCAGTGAGTCGACCATCGTCGAGAACCTGAAGGAAAAGAGTAACAAATTCTCGCGAGGCTTTTTCGATTTCGTCAATAAGGACGATGCAATAGGGTTTGCGCCGAACGTATTCGGTGAGTTGTCCTCCCGCGTCATGACCAACGTAGCCGGGCGGAGCTCCAATAAGGCGTGCAATGGAGTGTTTTTCAGAATACTCAGAACCATCGATACGAATCATGGCATCGGCAGAGTCAAAGAGGAGGGTAGCGAGCTACAGTGATTTTAGTTACCAGCTGTAAGTGAAGATGAAATTACTTACTGTCTTGCTAAGCAATGTTTTTCCAGTGCCGGAAGGACCAGCCATTAAGAAGCTAGCAATAGGCCGTTGGGCATTAGCCAGCCCACTCCTCGAGAGTCTGATAGCGTTAGCAACAGCTTTGACAGCCTCTGGCTGGCCGACGACGCTATCGGCGAGGATACGCTCCATGTGCATGAGTTTCTCCTTTTCGGTTGACATCAAGCGCGTGACTGGAATAGCCGTCCACCGTGCAACAATCTCTGCGATCTGTTCCGGAGTGACTGTGTCTGTACCTCCACCATTCATGGCGTCCTCCTCAGCCTTCTTAGCTTGAAGGGTCTCCAAGCGATGCTGTAGGTCTGGTAGTGCATAATATCGAAGGTCAGATGCCGTCGCGAGATCATATCTAATACGCGGTAGTTAGGCTAAGACTTGATTCATCCAGAATGGCGCACGTACCTTCTCTCCGCATCATCGGCCTTAGCACGAAGTTCATCGATCTTCCTCCGGACTTGACTAATTTCGTCGCCTTTACGCTTTTCGGCCTCGTAGGCAGCCCGAAGCGGTTGTAATTGATCGTCGACATCAGCGATAGCTTTCCTAGCAGCGATTAGACGCTCCTTGCTGGCCTGGTCCTTCTCGCGTTCCAAAGCATGTATTTCGACCTCTAGCTCAAGCTTACGACGCTGAAGCTTGTCAATTGCCTCGGGTTGCGTCTCTCGAGTAACGCGAACACTAAACAAATTTGGTAAGGCTATTTTCACGGAAAAATCGAGTACAACATACCTTGCACAAGCTTCGTCGACAAGATCAATGGCAGCATCAGGAAGACGTCTGGAAGTCAGATAACGGTGAGCCAGAGTCGCTGCAGAGATCAGGGCACCGTCCAAAATCCGAACTCCATGATGAACCTCATACTTCTCCCGAATGCCCCTAAGGATGCTGATTGTCTCAGGAACAGTGGGTTCGTTTACCAAAACCTGTGCAAATCTTCGCTCGAGGGCTGCGTCTGTCTCGATATACTTCCGGTACTCGGAAAGCGTGGTAGCGCCAATACAACGCAGCTTGCCTCTAGACAGAAGCGGCTTAAAGAGATTTGCTGCATCCATGCCACCACCTTCGGCACCTCGACCAGCCATGATAAGGTGAAGCTCGTCGATGAATAGAATGACATGTGTGCCATCTTTGGATGATTTCTCCACTTCGTTCAAAACTGACTTGACGCGTTCTTCATACTCGCCTTTGTACTTCGCACCAGCCATCAATGCACCCATGTCAAGCGCAAACAGGCGCCCAATGAGGCTGGCTGGCACATCACGATTGACGATCCGCTGAGCAAGACCCTCTGCAATCGATGTCTTTCCAACACCAGGCTCGCCGATAAGCACGGGATTGTTCTTTGTTCTGGAGATAGTTAGCTTCATGGAAATTACGAGGAATATAATCCTACCTTCTGCATAGAATCCGAATGACTCTCCGGATTTCATTGTCTCTACCAATGACTGGGTCGATCTTGCCTTCTTCCGCAAGGGCAGTCAAGTCGACTGCATACTTATGCAAAGCATCAAAGCCTGCTTCTGCGTTCTTACTTTCAACGCGACGGTTTCCCCTGGTCTGCTCGATAGCTGTCTTCAAAGCGGCCTCGGTAAGACCAGCCTCCTTGATGACAGATGATATTGACGGGTCCTTCAAAAGTGCGAGAAGTAGATGGTCTTGTGCGATGTAGGAGTCGTGCATGGTTTTCTGAAGTGACTGGGCCTCGCGCAGAACCTTCAGTGCACCGACACTGAGAGAAGCCTCATCTGGAGGTGGAGATTGCGAAGGTAACCGGTTAATGGTTTTCTGTAGCCCACGTGTCACGAGGCTCTATTATGTGGAGAATGAGCGGCAGAAAGAGGAAAAATGCGTAAACACGTACTGGATCACCACCAGCCTTTTGTATAACAGAGGAGAATAGCGAGCTTCCCCCGTTGCTTGACAAACCCCCTGGAACAGCGTCTCCTGCACCCTCATTCAGGAGGGCTGCGGCTATATGGGCGGGATGGACTAGAGGACAAGTGAGCCACTATTAATTATAAATTAAACGCGGGCATACCTTGTGCATGGGAGTAATCCTTTGCGAGCTGGATGGCAGCCCCGATAGATTCTTGGGTTTTGTCTGTGAACTCAAAGTTCATGTTGGATGAAACACCTGAAGGAGTTGGTAAATTGGTAACAAAGAACCATTCCCTGTCAGCAGTTCCTTTTATCTGACTTGCAAGGGTCTTAGAGATACGCCGAGATAAGTCTACCCCTGTAGGGAACATCGCAGAACTTGCTAGTGACATCATAGCACGTCACCGCCACAACCTGAACTCGGAGCGCCCAAATTTGGCAATCAATATACTTTTGTTATGGTCGACACCATCTGGCCCGCAGATTCGGTCGAGTTCTGCCCTCACGAGAGCGCTTTCGATATCTTCGTCTGTGGGACCTATCAGTTAGCACAGTCTCCTACCGATTCCACACACACCACATTAGATGGTGATGGATCAGATTCCGAACCGACGATAGGACATCGACGTCAAGTTCGCTACGGCAAGTGTCTTGTGTTTCAAGTAACGGAGAGCAAAGGAGCGTAAGTGAATTCATTCATAAGGACCGTTACTTCAACATCTACCATCAAGTTCTCAGATCCAAGAAATACAACTTCCAGCTGTCCTCGATCAGAAATGGTGAGCCTTGTTAACACTCACTTGCAAATGGCGATTCCTGGACAAGTGTAGGTGTCATACATCTTCAACAGCTTCTCCAGTACTCGGAATTGCAGACTCGGAAGGGAACATCACCCTTCACGAGTGGCAAAAAGAAGAGGTGACTTCCAATGTGTTCATACCGTCGAAAACATGCATCGTGACCAACTAGTTGTAGCGCCAGCTCAAAACTGTTCAGAAAATATCCTGTGCTCCTTCAGATGTTCTGTGCCTTTCTTTAGACTGGTCGACCCGAAGATTTTCTACGAAGTACGCTAGCCAAAGGCATTTCCACGTAGTTCTGACCCAAGTCGCTCAGCACTCTTGGTTCTCTGGTGGTTTCCCTCTCGAACGGCTCCCTTGGTATTCTCAGCCCTGATTCAACTGGCGAAGTGTCTGTCACGGAAAAGTGGCACGCACACGATTACGAGCCTTGGATTGCTGCTTGGAATTACTGGGATACTTCCATTGTTTATTCTGGTGGAGACGACTTAACCATGAAGGGATGGGATATTCGACAGAGTTTTAACCAACCGATATTTACAAACAAGCGGCATGTAGCCATCTCCAAATACCTTTCATCCATCTCTCACACCCGCAAAGATTTAATGCAGGTGTTACAACTATCCAGAGCCATCCACACACGGAATATCTCACAGCTGTTGGAAGGTAGGTTCTTGATTTGCCATCTTGATTATGGCTTTTGAAATCGTTGCAAAGTTACGATAATAGCGTTCGCATTTTTGACATGCGGAAGCCTCTAGTTCCCCTCGTCCAAGGGGATGTTGGAGGGGGTGCGTGGCGTGTCAAGTGGCATCCATCACCTTCTCGCAAGGAGGACCTCCTTGTTGCGGGGATGCACGACGGCTTTAAGGTGGTCAAGGCCCATGGAGAAGATGTAGCATGGGAGATTGTCAAGCGGTTCGACGACCACAAATCCCTAGCATACGGTGTGGACTGGTCATACACCCCTTCGGATGTAGATGGACAGACACTGATCGCGAGTTGCTCATTCTACGATCACGCTTTGTACCTCTGGAGTGGTTAACTAGTGGGACGTGGCTTTGGTTGGCACGAGGTATCAGTAAATGAGGATATCTACTAGTAGATATTGTATGGTGTTTTCGGTTGGTATTCGTAAAGAACCCAGAAGCACGATAGCCGCAACGTGTCTCTGGTTACGCTAACCTTGTGGAAAAGCGGTTAATGTTTTACGTGGAGGTTGAATCGGAGGACTCGGGGGATAAGTCGCAATCTCTCTTTCGTTTCTTCCAGAACCCGGCATTTGAACCCTTCATGACAAAAGCAAGGGTCCATCGCGACAAACCCCTGAGAGAATCCGGTTCATGAACCGCAAAAGTGAGCAGCGATGCAAGTGACAAAACGAACACGACCCTATAGCTTCCCATCAGCGTTGCAATGAAACACACTAATACAGTACTAACCGCTCTACTAGTCTAGCACCTGTGTGACTACTTGCAATCCACTTGGGCGGTAAAGATGCTCTAATGGCTTTGGGCAACACATACAAGGCCATCTCTCCCCTTCGACGAACGTTCTCAATTAGCACGCTCCAACCACAAGTCAATGATCCCACGAGAACACAACCATATGGCCCATCCCACACATCGTGAGGGATCCACGGGAATAGTTTCGCCAGCACCAAGGTACGTGTGAAACAGACCGCGAAGAAGTATGACGAGAGAAAAGTCGAGAGGAATGTTGCACTACGAATAGCAGCCAGGAGCGCGGGAATTGCGCGATGTCGCTTGAGTATGGAGCGAGGGCGAGTGAGAAGGAGAGGAAGGAAATGAACCTTCAAACAAACACGATTAGTGATGCTATACTGTGCATTTCAGGCCATACACCCACAGGCAAGTATAGTGCCATGGCCTCAATAAACGCCAGGGAAAATCTGACTCCAGTATTTGTCAGGCAGCTGTTGTCGAGACCCCACCGCGTTGTGACCCCAGAATGCAAAAGCTCACAGGGCAATCCACCCACACCACGTCGGCCGGAAACCCCAAGTGCCCTCCAGGCCACGTCTGCGTCGGCACCGCCAAATGCAGGTACGACCTGTGGATCCCCCCAAGACGCAGGGTACCCGCGGTCCTTAGCATAGGACGTTAGGAGGTGAGAATGGGTAGAACTATGTCCATAAATCCATTCTTTAGAACGTATGAGACGCAAAAAAACCAGTAGCCGCTTGTCTAAGTTGGCCAACGATGATATCCTGGTGACAAAAAATCATGGCACAGTGAGTGAGAGCTGGCCAGCATGACGATTGAAAGTATCTCACCACTTCACATATGAAGGAGGAAGTCTGCAAAAAGAAGAATAAAAACTGGAATTAGACATAAATTTCATCTACTTCATTATTATGCACCTGTGCGGCTTGTAGAAGAAACACCACATGATCCTAATCGACGAGAATAAATTTAATGACATAGAGCATGCCACGCGTGACGTACCTAGCACTGGAAGCCCAAAACAAAATGGTGTCCAACCATGCAGCTGTACGTCGATGCCACTCCTTGGCCTTGCGGTCGCCCGCAGCAGCAGCCAATTGTAAAAGTGCAGGTGGTCCAGTCAACTCGTGAGAGTGAGTTGTGGAGAAGTCGGGGCGAGCTCTCCGAGCTGCTTCCACGGAAAGGAAATGCTGCATGACTGCGTCAGCTGCACGAAAGGCGAATAAGAGGGTTAGTTCAAAGGTCGGGGACGGTCGATGTGACCCTGATTTGGACTGCTGAATCCTTTGGAGCAAGAACAATGCGATTGCCGAGGACAGGACATTTGAGAGAAACGTCTTCTGGGAAGGCGTCGAATTGGGTGTGAGTGAGAACACGTGTGTTGCCAACGAGAAGACTGCACGCCGCCGGGGGGTAGATCCAGAAGGCACCGCTAGAACTTCTCTATCATCTTGCATATAAATGTGGTGGACATCTACTGCTTCCCATAAGTGTTTAAAGGCAACTCCACCACCAACAGCTAAGGTGATGGCGAACGGAAATCCCGTGAAGCCCAATTCATGCCTTAACAACTGACTCGACCGAGTTTTTAGACTGGGTGAATGCGTGATGAAGTCAAGAGCAACAGGAAGCAGCGCGGGACCAAGGGAGAAAAGTAAGCTGAGAGAGTATGTGCGAATAGCGACCTGCGCGGGATGACTTTGGTCATCTGGCCAAAGTATTTTCCAGTTGGGTAAAAATGCGATGGGATCGTTCCACGGGTTTTTCCTATGCTCTGGTTCAGTAGGTTCAGCGGGAGACGGCGTTGACATCAAAGCTCTGCAGAAGAGTATCAAAGTGAGAATAAGTTCTACATCATCACTAGTTAGGCATGTGATCGTTGTGATACTAATATTATCATTTACTACCCCAATATAACCCCAGAAGAAAATCTGATCTATAGTTTCTTTCGCAACTGGACTTCGTCAGAGAGCTCTTCCTTCGAGTCCTCTCCCACCCGCTCTATTTGATCATCTCCATCGAATACTTCCTTCGAGTAGCTCCAGAAGTCGACTTCAGTGGAAGATAAGCCATTCCCGAGGCTCCGTCCCAAATCACGAGCCAAACCGGCACGTTTGATAAGATTGATGAGCTGCGCTCGTGAATCTGGGAAAACAAATGATCGGAGTATTTCATCCCCCTACGAAAGCTATGTCAAATGGTGGTACACTTATCGATGAGTATACATACGTGGTTCTGGAGGAGTGTCCCCAAGTGTTTCAGAGGTGGCGGACTTGAGCGAGGATTTACCGGGCTCGTGGGCGAAGAATCATCTTCATGGCGCTTCCCCTTGCTCACCGTGTCGGAGTTGGAGATGTATGGACAAAGCCAGATTCGCCAAAGCTCAAGTTTGCGCCCGTCTCGACCGAGTCTGCGCATTAAGCGACGACAGCGCACCCAGTCTCGTTCACTTCCTTCCCATTTTAGGCCAGCCTCTTGTGCGATTTCGTCAAGCGCGACCTCTGATCGAGAGTGAACGAGAGTGCCAAAACTTGCGTCCAGAGGCCGGTCAGACAGCTTGGTCCTGCTGGTGGATGGACTTGAACTTCCCCCCGTGCACTCTACGGTGTGTTGCGCTGGTCGCATCATTAGTCTCACCCATCGTCTTCTCCGCACCCAGGCACCAGCACTCAATTTGCCAATCTCTGCATGCCAGTGTTTCTCCCGAAAAAACCAGTTGTACTCAAAACCGTCATGCTGGACCTCTCCCGAGAATGTGCGCATGTCAATCATCCATGACGTGGAGACCCAGTGCCATGTGCCATCAGGGAGAGGGTAATTGGAGAGTGATATGTTAGGTTGCTGAGATTGTTTTAGAGACTTGGACGGAACGGTGAATTGCAGAGGATCAATGGGAAGCAGCGATAGCTGTGAATAGTACTGGGACGAGAACACTGTCAGGCTGAGGAGGATGCGTGAGGTCAGCCACACATGAAAGGATGACGGCGGATGTACCCTCTTTGGTTCTCATATACAACAGCCCAACGATACTCATCCTTATTGTTACGGATATTAGGTATACTTGAGTTGTCCAAAGTAATGATGGTGGTATTATCATTGGTCTGTTCAAGAGGTGGTAGTTCGCCTACGGACAGGTTTGGGCTGTTTGCTTCGAATTCTGCGTCCGCTGGTTGTCGTTTGGATCGCTTGAACTTGTAACACGAGGAAAGGTTTGGAAGGGAGGAGAATATACGGAAGCGAGACTTTGGAGTTAGTCGACGACGTGCTGGTTCAACGGCCGAGGGGTCATCATCCCTCATCATTGCCCGAGGAGGAGCAGGACTAGGCAGAGAGTATGGATTCTCGGTTCGAGGCTCACAACTAGCGGTATTGCCTGACATCGTGAGCAAAAAGGAGAAGCAAGTAATCCAGTCCGAGGTTTGCTCAGCGCTCGACTGGCAACTCGGACCTGCTCCAGTCTGTGACGAAGGTATGCATAATTGACGAAATTGCCTAGAGTGGAAAAGGAAATTCCTTGTCCCGTTTCCCATTCCTTCGGCTAAGTAAGCACCTCATCCGAATGTTCCGCTCTTTCCTCCTCCGAGTCTCCACTGTTGCTCAAGTAACTCATCGAGCAAGCTCATTGCTGGCCCCATCTAGCAGATATGCAAGAGTACTCTCAGACCAAGCTGGCTCATCTTCCTCAAGGCACTCCGTTGTCACCTCATTAACCAAGACATGTCCGTCATGTGGAGCTGTTCTTCCCACTGCGCTGCCTGTCTGTCCGAACTGCAATTACATCGCCAGGATTCACGACTCAGTTTCATACCACGATATACTGGGTCTTCCTTATGAGCCCAACCCATTTGTGGTGGATCGTACCCTCCTGAAACGCCGCTTCCTCGAAGCACAGAGAGTATCACACCCAGACGCATGGGCTACCAAGGGTGAAGTGAGTTATTCAAGAGTGCGCAGGGTTAGCGGAGGCTAATTCAGCAGTCCCAACGAGACGCCTCGCTTCACGTTTCTAACGCGGTGAACGCTGCGTATAAAGCACTGTCATCACCATTGCACCGCATAGAATATATTTTGCAGCGGAATGGCTTCAATATTGAAGAAGTGGATCAGCTAGAGGATCTAGAATTCATTAGCGAAATAATGGAGGTCCGAGAAGAGATAGAAGCTGGGGATATCGAGCGTATCCACGCATTAGAAGAGGATAATCACAGTGAGATGCATTTCATGTAACTCTGGGCAGGTTGACAATCATTTTTTTTATCACAGACAAAATACGCGAAGTTCAGAGCAAGATTGAGAAACTTGTAGCCGAGAAGAACTGGGATGAAGCCAAAGCTGTAGCAGTGCGACTGAAGTATATGCAAGGAATTGCAGATGCCATTAAACAACGATTAGATCACCTGTAAATAGACTGCACAACGGTTCTGAATAATTATACAGCATACATATTTTGGTCCAAACATCAACGTATTAAGGTCGGAGCGGAGAGTCTGGTCAGGCCCAAGTTACTAGAGATTTAGAGAAGAAAGTCGAGTCTTAGACTTTCGGAATTGTCCGGAAAGTGCCGAGTGTTTTCAGCACTACTTGGTTCGTGACAGTTGTTTCCTCACCGTCAAGGTCGCCGCGTTATACTGAACTGTGCGGCCAAAAAATAAGAGGGAAGCATAGAGAAGAGGATGTGAGTGGTCATATGTTTTTGCTACGATGAGTGGCGCTCTGATTATTGCAGTCCTCTATTCTCAGATCCTTATGCGCTTTGTCTTTGCTCTTCGATACAGGCGTAGCCTCATGCCATTGGATCCATCGAAGCGTTCTTTTTTTGCATCTTCTCCTCTCAAGCGACCCTATGCCAATCAAGCGACAGCAAGCGTGCCGAAGCACTACGAAGCAGATGTTAATCATTCCCGGTCACCTAGCCCTCCTCCATCTTCAGAGAGACGACCAGCCAAAGCTCCCAAGCTAACAGGTGATTATCCTTCAATGTCTGCAATGTCTGCGTCATCGAGGGGGATGCAACGTCCTACTGTGTCCCCTGCATTCGAGATGCCGTCTTCATCATCTTCTAAAAGTCGTGGCTCACTTGCGTCGCGTATCTCTGGTTCCCCGTCCCAGAAAGATTCATCGAAACGTGGAAAGGGAAGGGGCAAGGGCAAGGGTAAAGAACATTCATTAAGAGCGGCATTTCCGGTTCTTGACGGACCTCTTCGTGATACCGCCTTCACCGAGCAGGAGCACAGGAAAAACCTTGGAGCACGCCCAGACATAAAACCTGGACTAGTAGACAATCCGAAGTCCCCGGTTGCCAATTTTGCCAGTCATCACCTGGATAAGCAACCGACTTATGAAGCAGTGGAAGGTGTTGTTTCTGGCACATCTGAGAGGGTATATAGGTTTGCAACGTTTTTTAACATGCTTCGGGCTTGTGCTTATATATGTTATGCAGGGTGACTGTGACCCTCGACACGACTCCTCCGGTGCTTGGTATTGGTGATCACAAAGCCAAGAGAGACGCAGAGAGGCTTGCAGCGCTTTCAGCTCTCTATCAGCTCCATGATACAGGTCTGGTACGTGTTGCAGATGTCGAACCATTCAACCATTCTAATGACCATATTTAGCTCGAAAAGCCCAAACCCTCGACTTCCTCGACTTCTGCTACTCCACAAGTCATCGAGCTGAGCGATGGCTCAGTCGTTAACTACGAGCGCGCGCGAAATTTCATGGACTACTATTGTCGTAGATACGGATTTGGGAAACCGGACATTGAGCTGGAAGAACAACGTCAATGGCGCGGGAAGTCAGCTTGGGAGGCTGTTATGACAGTTGGTGGCAGGAAGATCGGCATGGGCTCCAGCGCAACGAAGAAAACAGCACAAGTGCAGTGCTACTTGGACGTCGTGCAGTACCTGCACCAATGTGATCCCGACTTATGGAACACCTTTGTGGAGGCGTCCAGAACTGGAAAGGATCTTGGTCTTGCCCCGAAGGTTTACTTCCAGATTAGCCCGAAACTCGAGGACGAGATACACGAGCTATGCCGTGATGTCAAAAAAAGCACTTTGTACAGGAACAGGCCTACTATTGGGTCTGGCCTGATGGGCTCTGACGCTCCGAGATCTCAAAATGTCCCCACTCCTGCCCCACGACCATCGTATGCTCGTAGGTTCCCTCGAGATTTCTTAGCCCGAAGGTCGGAAGAACTTCAGGAACGGAGGAAAGCATATCTTACAGATCCGGCGATGGAAAAGATGCGTAACACAAGAGCTGCGTTACCCATCTACACTCGATCGGAGGAGCTTGTGTCGCACATCCGGGAGAACGACGTCACGATTTGCATGGCTGCCACGGGTTCAGGCAAAACCACGCAGATACCACAGCTCCTCCTGGATGACTATATCGACAGGGGTGATGGTGCTCGGTGCAACTTAATATGTACTCAACCCCGTCGGCTGGCTGCACTCAGTGTAGCTGACCGTGTTGCCAAGGAAAGAGGTGAAGTTGTTGGTCAAGGGTCGATTGGTTACAGCGTCCGTTTTGAATCAAAGCTGCCAGAAGAGCATGGCTCCGTCACTTTCTGCACCACGGGAGTCTTGCTCAAGAAACTCCAGTCTGCAATGGCTGACGGCGGGCTCTCCGCTGCCAAGATGGACGAGGTGACGCACATCGTTGTCGATGAAGTCCACGAGCGGGACGTTGATACCGACCTTCTTCTCGTTGTTCTCAAACGTCTCATGGAGGATCGCAAGGCTCGGAACATTTCGCTCAAAATTGTCCTCATGAGTGCTACCATTGATCCCAGGCTGTTCCAAGAATACTTCCCCGACGAGCGAGGTGTACCGGCAAAAGTAATTGAGATCCCAGGCCGCACATTCCCGGTCACGAAACACTTTATGGACGATTTCATCCCCGCCTTGCAAAATCATCGCGCGTTAAATTGGGTGTTCCGAGATGATCTGGTCTCCAAGTATCTCGCCCGCGAGGCAGCTTACGCGCAATCCTGTCGTTCAGTGCCCTTGCCAGGGGACTCCCGCGTACTGAGCGGTGCAGATGAAGATCTGGATTTGCCAAGCCCACTGGTCGCAGCTAGTATCTCATATGTCTTGCAACGGTCTGACTCAGGACACGTTCTGGTTTTCCTTCCGGGATGGGATGAGATATCTGCTGTTCAGAAGATCCTCCTTGGTGGAAGTATGGATATCAACTTCAGCGATTCCTCGAAATACAGCATCCACCTTCTCCATTCTACCATTCCCCTAGCCGAACAGCAAGTTATCTTTGAGCCCCCTCCAGAGGGCGTTCGTAGAATAATTCTAGCTACTAATATTGCCGAAACCTCCATCACGATCCCTGACGTCGTTTATGTCGTTGATGCTGCGAAGATCAAGGAGCAGCGATACGATCCTGACCGCCACATGTCATCTCTCGTCTCAGCCTGGGTGGGTTCTTCGAACTTAAACCAAAGAGCTGGGCGGGCGGGTAGACATCGATCTGGAGAGTATTTCGGTATTCTCAGCAAGGCCCGCGCCGCCAACCTCCATCCTCATCCGACCGTGGAAATGAAACGCGTCGACCTAAGCAACGTGGTCATGCACGTCAAGGCTCTCAGTTTCCCTGGAATGGAAGTCGAAGAGGTGCTCGCTGCCGCTATTGAACCCCCTGAGCCTGACCGGGTCGCTGCCGCCATGAAGAGCCTACAGATGGTTGGTGCGCTAGATCAAGGCAAGAGCCTCACGTCGCTGGGAAGGGTCTTACTTCAACTGCCTGTGGAGGTTCAGATGGGAAGGCTTGTCCTTTACGGAAGCTTTTTCAAATGTCTAGATCAGGCTCTGACTCTCGCTGCCATCTTGACCAACCGGGATCCGTTTGTCTCCCCTATGCACCTCAAGGCTCAGGCCGCCGCTGCGAAGAACAGATGGTCGCCTAGTGGGTTCAGATCGGACGCGCTTACTATATTGAACGCTTATAACGCGTGGTACGAGATGCAGAGTCGGGGAGAGTACATGTCTGCCAATCGCTTCTGTAACGATAACTTCCTGTCGAAGCCAACACTACTCCTGATTACCAAAATTCGGGGGCACTTGCTGCAGTCTCTTTACCAAGCAGGAGTCATCGATGTCTCCGCGGGTGGGAATGTCGCGCCAACTGGCTCCCGAAGTCGGGAACTAACTGTCCCCCCTGACCTGAACGTCAATGGCAAATCTCTTCCTCTCCTGGCTGCTTTGATAGCAATTGCTTCTCAGCCAAAGTATGCTGTTAGGACGGGCGAGATGACATATCGTACGCAGTTGGACAAGGTGAGCCAATATGGCACATTTATTTCTTGCTACATAGCCTGATTATCTGTAGGCAACCTTCATCCACCCAGGCAGCGTAAATCATCGCAAACACGTCGTCGGGAATGACCAGGCTATGGAAAAGCAGCTTTACGCTTTTGCTGAAAAACGACAGAATCTGTCGGTAGTCGGCTCCAGTCCTCAAACATATCTGATTACCACGACCCGCCTGGACCCTATGACCTATATGCTCTTTGGCGCTTACGAGATGCAAGTCACTGAACGGGGATTGGAGTGTGACGGCTGGTTGCCAATTGTTGGGAATGTCGACGTATTGGATGACATCCAACGTTTGAAAACCCTCATGGAGTCTTGCATGCTTCGAGTATTTGAAGGCATCGTGATGGCTCGACGCAAGAGACATTCACTCGCTCCGCAGAATTCGGCTCCTGAGGCGAACGAGTCCGAGTGTGAAGATGAAGATACACTCAATAAGGATTTCACTCTTTCTTCCACAGAGATAAAAGAGCTAGATCTCATGACGACGGATATAGTGCGGATACTCAACCGCTACAGCGACGAGCGCACTGCGCATCAATCCCAGTCCAGCTCTCGCAGCGCGACTCCAATGGCTTCTCCCGCGTTCTCCTCTACGCGACTTCCCGCATTTGAACCTAGGTCGAGCTCGGGGTACTCCACTCCTTTCGGTGTTGGGTCAGCGTACAACTCAAGGCCCGGTACACCTAGTCGTCTATCCGGCTCACGCAGATTTTAGACCATATTGATCATGTCCTTGTCTTTGTCATGCTACATACAGTTCTAGATCTATCCCTCCTCATTCAAGCATTATCTGTACACTATATGGCACTAATGTATCTTCGCATTGCATAATATGAAACAGGTTACCAAGTCAGCCGTGTCAGCCCATTCCTCTTGCATCCACACAATACTTTGAAGTTTGGCGAAAGGATGAGATGACGTAATGAAATCATATCAAGTCGTTTCCCATGCATTATGCCGCATGCATACCCAAGGCAGCTCGGAGGCTTGCCACTGGAATCAAGTGGGCGGACGCGGTCCCACCTTCTGTTACTCTATTGAAAAACCTCTACTCATTGTCCCACTGACTCTCCAGAACGTTTGCCAAAGATGGCTGCCAACATGCGGGGGCTTACCCAGGTGCGTCCCTCCGAAGCCACGTCAACGGCGTTACTGATGTCCTCTTTAGTTCATCGCGGACATACGAGGTGCCAGGGTACGTGAACTGGAGGAAAAGCGTATCAACAAGGAGATGGCAAATATCCGAAAAAAATTCAAAGGTCGAATGCATCTTAGCTACTTTCTTAGTCTGGTGCTCATTTTACGTTGCAGACGGTAATTTGGACGGATATCAGAAGAAAAAGTGAGTGCACCACCGTCAGAGTCGTGCAGGTCTTCAATAATGGCGTAGATATGTCGCAAAGATCATCTTCACGTACATCCTAGGCTACAAAGTCGACGTGGGCCACATGGAAGCTGTCAACCTCATATCAAGTTCCAAGTATAGCGAAAAGCAAATTGTGAGGCCAATGAACAGGTCTACAGTGCACATTATTGACAACGCATGCATAGGGTTACCTTGCTGTTACCCTGCTGATGCACGAGAACTCCGATTTCCTTCGACTGGTTGTAAACTCCATTCGGAAGGACTTGGATGAGAATAACGAAATCAGCAACTGTCTTGCCTTGCATGCTATAGCAAATGTGGGCAGTAGCGAGATGGCAGAAGCATTATCGGAAGATGTGCATAGGCTTTTAATATCACCGTAAGTAATTCCGTTTACTGTCCACGATTCAAGCTTTTGATTGCATTTCCCCAAGAATCTCGCCAACTTTTGTGAAGAAGAAAGCTGCTCTGACACTACTACGACTCTATCGCAAACACCCTACTGTAATACCAGCTGCTGAATGGGCATTGCGTCTAGTATCCATCATGGATGACCAAGATTTAGTAGGTTCTCGTTTACACCGGGTTTCGACGCGTTGAAATACTTCATAGGGCGTCGTAATATGTGTCACTAGCTTGATTATGGCTCTAGCCCAGGACCATCTCGATGCCTATGCTGTTTGCTACACAAAAGCAGTGGATCGCCTACATCGAGTGAGTGTTGGCATTAAAGCTTGAGTGCTTCATAGCTGAATAAAACCCAGTTAGTCATCGAGCACGAATATTCCCTTACATATGCATATTATAAAGTTCCTTCCCCATGGCTACAAGTCAAGTTACTCCGATTGTTGCAGTACTACCCTCCCTCAGGTATGTGTATGCTTAATCGACCCACAACGTCAGTGACACGCGTTCTTAGAGGACGCAACTCTACGATCTGTGCTTCATGACGTACTGCAAAAGATTATGAATGATAGCGCGGAACCCTCGAGGAATGTTCAACATAATAACGCACAACACGCCGTGCTCTTCGAAGCAATTAGCCTTGCAATCCATCTAGACGCAAGTTCACCACTTGTAGGAACCTCTGCTGTTTTGTTGGCTCGATTCATATCCTCAAAGGAAACAAACGTACGGTATCTTGGTCTGGACACCATGGCTCATCTTGCTGCTCGTGCGGACTCTTTGGAACCTCTCAAGAAGCACCAAGGCACCATTATCTTGTCTCTTCGTGATAAGGATATCTCCGTCCGGAGGCGTGCGCTTGACTTGCTGTACAGCATGTGCGATACGGACAATTCTGAGCTGATTGTCGGAGAGTTGCTACGCTATCTCAAAGTTGCAGATTATGCTCTGCGGGAGGAGATGGTACTCAAAATCGCTATCTTGACAGAGAAGTACGCGAACTCATACAAGTGGTATGTCGACACAATCCTGCAGCTCATCAGCGCTGCCGGTGATCATGTCGGGGATGAAGTCTGGTACCGTGTCGTGCAGATAGTTACAAATACGGAGGACCTGCAGGAATATGCCGCGAAAGTCGTCTTCGAGCACCTCAAGTCCCCATCCACACATGAAAGCCTCGTCAAAGTTGGAGGTAAGACAAATCCATGTTCGAATTCGGTTTAGTGACCGTCGTGCAGGATACATCCTGGGAGAATATGGGCATCTCATCGCAAATGACGCCGGATACAGTCCTCTTGAACAATTCCAAGTCCTTCACTCCAAGTCTCAGTTCTGTATAGCCTCCACTCGCTCCCTTCTCCTATCGACGTACATCAAATGGGTCAATGTCTTCCCCGAAATCAAGCCTCAGCTCATCAATATCTTTGAACGTTATAGGCATGTTCTAGATGCAGAGCTTCAGCAGCGTGCCTGCGAATTCTACGCGCTCGCATCTAGGCCCGATGACGATGAAGTATTGCAGAACGTTTGCGAAGAGATGCCGCCATTCCCTCCCCGCGTCAGCGCCCTGATTGGTAGACTCAACCGTAAACTCGGGGATACTGAGGATAAGCGAACTTGGATCCATGGAGGGAAGGAAATGAATCTAGAGCGCCAGGCAATTACACGAAAAATGGTACTAGGACCAGGATCATCTACCAATGGGACAGCCACTGCCCCGGGTACTACAGATGCACAAGATGTCATGAACTCCTTGGCAGGATTGAATTTATCTGGCACAGGTGATCAACCAGTAGTCGCCCCGCAGTTGGCTGTTGGACCCAGTGTTGATAGGTGGTTTAATAAGCTCACCTACAGCGCGGATGGCGTCCTCTACGAGGACGTGCAGATCCAAATTGGTATCAAATCAAGGTACCAGGGACATCTCGGACAGCTAGCCATCTACTTTGGAAATAAGGTCTCAGCACCGTTGACATCGTTTACTTCCACTGTCCACGTCAATGACTCCGAAGCCTTGTCGGCTACGTTTGCTAAAATCCCACCAAATACGATGGCTTCTCGCACACAAAGCCAACAACTCCTGCACGTTGAATGTAAAAAGGCGTTTACCTCCTTCCCCATCATTACCGTGTCATTTTTAGCTGGTGCGCATCAGTCTATATCGATTCGACTGCCCATTAGTGTTGCAAAATTCATCGAGGGTGTCAAGCTGGGGCAGGCTGACTTCTTCGAGCGCTGGAAGGTCATTGGCGGTCCTCCGCGCGAGGCGCAAGCCGTTTTTCCCATTGCGCTTGATAGTGCCGGTCAGCTTGATCTAGTGCGGCACCGTCAAGTAGTATCAGGAAACCGCCTGGAGATTTTAGAAGACGTTGACCCCAATCCGAGCAACCTAGTGGCAGCTGGAGTCTTGCATACATCGGTAGATGGCAAGGTTGGTTGCCTGCTTCGCTTGGAACCAAATCGCGAGGCAAAGGTGAGACTTTTCGGTTTGCTTACAAGACCTGTAAACTGACAGATAAACCACATCCAGCTGTGCCGCCTCACAGTCCGCAGCACTTCTGAGGATGTAGCTACAGAAGTGCTTAGGCTGATTGAAAATGTGTTAAGGTCGGATTCTTCTTGATCACTTGCGCATTGATGGACATTTGCATGGTTCGATTTTACGCCTTTTACGAGGATTCAGATTGGAATGTATACACTCTTTAGTACAGTACGCAACACGTAATAAGGTTGTAAGAATAACAATAAATAACGAAGGTACTCCTATCGCTTTGTAAGTATTCCCTGCAGAACATTCTTCCTCTTCCTGCCAGCTTCATCTTGAAACTCAGGTGGACTACGTAAAGTTCGCGAAACCTCAGCGCCTGCTCGGGATACAAGCGTCGATATCGAGTCAGTGGATATTGATTTAGGACGCAAGGAACGCGGGTGTTGAGTTCGATCTTCAGAGGATGGCGGAACCTTGGGGCTTGGAGAAATATCAGGAACGGAGCCTCGGCGAAGGCTGGATAGGTCACAGGGAACGGAGCTTGAAGGTAACGAGTTTTCGGATGGCGCCTTTCGACGAGCCGTTTCGGACAAATCAGACAATGACGGTGCGGTGTATGGTCTTGAAACCTTCCGGGGCTCAACGCTTTTCGAGGGCGAGACCGGGGATGGCGGGACGGGGGAAACGGAAGAGACGATCGATGGCATTCGGGGTACCTCCCACTTAAGGGCAGTGTGAGGTGATTCTACGCCAGCTAATTGGCTCACGCGAGCCAGACTCTGTTCCTCCAGGGCAAAGCATTGGGCACAGAGATCTGACAAATGTTGATTATCTCCTTGAGAGGATTTTGCCTTCGAGTCAGCGGACCGTGCACTTCGGATAACAGAGGAAGTGATGCAGGCTAGATGCCTTGGAATGTCGAGCATATGAGGTAATAGTGGGATCGACTCTCTTTCCAGGACAGGCATCGTAGTACCTCTCTCGTGCAATGAACTGACAACATCTTCATGTCGTTGGAGGCTATGAGCTGAATGACCAGAGTGTGGACTAAATGGATCTGGGACAGGGGTCGATACGATCAGAATGTAGTCTACCATTGCAGGCAGATTCTGCTTCAGGAAGTCCTTGACCCTACGCATAAACTCCTCCTTCTGTACATTCTGTTCCGGAGGTGATGAGCAACAGCACGAAGTAGAAAGCGATGTATCTTACAGGATTGAGGTTCGCAAGACTTTGTATGACCTTTGCGATGAGTGTAAGACTTCGTTGAATGCGGGCACTAGGGAGACCTGGGATGGATGAGATTTAAGTAGGGCAAGAGGAAGGATTAAGTACCTGGATATAATCCGAACAAATGAGGGTGCAGAATGCCAGGCACAATGAATCTTAGGAAGCAAAACGCGGAGACGCTTTGGCAGGGGAGTTCTCGATTATGGGGTTCTTGAGAATCCCCCGTGTGATAGCGTTTCTCAACAAGCTTTCGCACGTGTTCGAAGAGACGTCGCAACTCGCTGCGCTCAATTCAGACAGAGCCAAACATGAAAATGATGCACTCACTGCGGACACTGATCCCTTACGGCATATATCTGATTCCATACCTCTTGGCTCCAATGTATTAGTTGGTCTACGGCACGTTCGACCTCTTTTGCCCCTTTACCACTCCTCGCAGGATCAACCTCGATAGCGATTTTTTCAGAGCAAATGCGCCTAATAATACTTCCTATGCTAGACTCAAGGAAGGCTTTTCCATAAAACGCCATTGCGAGCTCCATCATCTTCGTCAAAGTGGTATTTCCTCGAAAAATGGTATTGTGAGCTGAAAGAACGATCAGGGAGGCAACTTGTAGCAGGGAAGATGGGCACTGACAACTAGGTGTACCATCGACTTCACGATCAGCATACTCTTTAACATGCTCCACAAGAACATTCTTGGCAATCGCAACGCTCATCAGCTGAGAAGAAATAGGTAGCTTGCGCTCGAAGTCGCTTATCCATTCTAAGACATTTCTGTCGTGGAGTACCTGCCAATGAAATAAAATCACACATCAATAGATATGTTGTTTGAGATGACTTACAGTCAGAAGGTCCGAATAACTAGAATGAGGCAATACTATCTCCCTTGAATATTTACTCTCAGTCAGCGCTAGTCTGAAGGCGTAAAGGCTCACTCGTTCACTGCCAGCATCATTCGTATCTCCCCGACTTGTATACTGTTACTGACTCCGCCGGCTTGGATGACCGGAAACCATCCTTCCACCGCTTCACTCCGCCGGAAGTTTGTTAATGCAATACGGACTGAGCCAAGTAACACAGGTTTCAGAAGCTTCTTCTCTCTCCATACTATAACCTCCAGGGTCTCAAAGGGGGGCAAGTCCGAAAATAAGAATTGTTCATGCCAGTCAGGAGAGCCGATCCCCTTCTTGACTGTCGTGCGAGCACATATATTGCCATTGAGATGGATTTCGCAAAATGCGTCCAAATCGACGGGGTCTGCCTCCCGCGGGTCTGCCTCGCTCACTGTAGCCGAGCTAGAATTCGAATCTAGATGTGCTTTGAAGTGATTCCCTAGGTTGCGCCCTTGCAAAACAGATAGTTCTACCTGCCGCCACATGCGGTAGAGCCCGCCATCGCGAGAGATGAGAGTTTGGCCATATATCTCCGGTTTAGAATATGATCGCAGCAAGACCAGCCAGGTATTGCAGGTATCGGAGTCGTCGAATTGGAGGTAAATAGGTTCTGTGTTTGCTGAGGAAGCCCATCGCTGCCCTCTTTGGTAGTAACCTGATTAGCAGTGCCGTGAGCATGATAAGGATAGACTTGCCCAGCTGATGCAAGCCCTATACAGTTCTTGCGTAGAAACAAGGAGGGGTCAGCGTGTCGGATGTCGGTGTGGTTAAGCATATGTATGTAAACGGTCTGATATAGAATAGTCTCCTGTGGGGGTCATTCAGAAGATTGTAAGACATCCGTCCTTGAGGGACCCACATCGACGTAGATATGAAGCAAACAACTATCATCCTCGTCCACCAGTATACACATTGCGGGCCGCCATTGTCCAGCACCTGGGGCATTTCGAGCCAACGATATCCAACTAGATTTCTCTGAAAAGACACGATGAATAGTCATGTCACAGAACATGTATGTGTGTATATCCTCACCTTTGAGCAACTTGGGGCCTTCCTCCGCCTTGCTACTGTCGGTCTTACGACGAGGAACTGCTGGCTGTGAGAAGTTAGATGCACCTGGCGAGACACGTACACAAGACTGACCTTCCGGAAGCCGGAACTCGCCATAGCAGGGACATACAGTTCCACGGACACCGAGAATTCTCGAAGGACGTCGGAGGTCACAATGGACTGCTTTGAGTCCGATATTACAGACATCGCGCAGGCCTCCAAGATAAACAGCACAAGAGGGTGGAGTTTACCGGTAAGACAGCGCTAGTCTTTGGCCTTGAATCATACAAGGGCAGTCGTTGAACTCTAATTCTCCCTGGTCTACGATGTACACTCCTGCCTGTGAAATGTCGATATGGTGATGATGGTGATGATGGATGATAAGAAGATATCCGTGTGTATCAGTGCCCTGAACGCGCGATAGCCACGGCTCCCAGGAAACCTGCTAGAAATGCAACTTGGTTGATTCTAGTCTTTGGCACCACTCCGGGATTGTATGTACAAGCTTGAAGACATGAGAGCCGATTATGATATCGATAAGTACTACTGGGCACAGGCACTTCAACAGACGAAGAGATGGAAGAATAGTGGCATTTCGTTGGGGGTATTACTACGGTATCTCTTGTACGTGAAATGTCCTTTGTGTTCCTAAACAGCTCCATGGGCAGACCTCGCACGGCATGCATACCAGCAACCAAACCAAGATCCGGAAGGAAACAATATGCAATAGAGATAATCCTCGTCCACGAAAGCAAAAGGGCGAACGTGTGGACAGCAAAACAAACACAAGAACGACAGGCTAGTGAAAAGATTGGATAGGTATACCGTGGGTGAACTGGTTAACGCATTCTATATATTAGTGTTCCACGTGGGGCTGATAAGTATAAGCAATCGCTGGTCATAAGGCCCGTCAACCGTGTCGTCTCGGAGCCGTATATCCCGTTCACTCCCTTTTGTGGCTACAGGAGATCTGAGTATCTGAAGTGGCAAGTGAAGGGTGTTTGCGCACCTATTTTCATTATGCGCGTGACCGTTGGCGATACCGTTCGCTCCGGACTTCTTGCCTTTAACGGGTTTCTTGTACGTTTGGACGTAAAAGTTGATGAACAACCCAAGGTAGCTTGTGAGAAGGCCACACCCAAACAGAGCAGCAGCTTCAGTACCAGCGCAATTCGACCAATGTGGAAGGTGAGGGTAGTGAGTAGCCGCGTAATGTTGGTAGGCTGTGACTGGGATTAAACTAATATCTGGCAACAGATTGGGAAACTCACTGCCGAAGTAGACAATGAAGAGGTCGATGATGAACTGAATGATCTGCATGGACGTAAGATACTTCTTCCACTGAGTGCAAAAATATATCAGTGAAATTACTCGGACGTTGTAAAGCAACAACGTACCCATATCCTGGCTCCACCGGCAGTAGCGAAGTAGTAATAATCTTCGTGATCCGATAAGCGCAAGTAACATTAACCAAGAGAAACCTTACACATGATGACGTGAACTGCCAGGTTCAGAGAGATCACAACCCATGACTGGGGTTGGAGGTCAAGCTTTATGTGGCAGAGATGCTATCCTGGACATACCACACTCGTTTTGCCATTAAGTTGTGCAAAACATAACAGAGCCGTAGCAGAATGATGGAATACATGAAGGAAAGCTAAGTTATGGCGAGTCAGCGAGTGAAGTTCACGGACCATACGGCAGCGCATACCGAGAGGTTTCTTCTTGAGAGCGAGAAACACGGTGTCCAAAAGCTCGATGTACTTGAAATAGTAATTGATCATGTAGTAAAATTCCATTCTCTAAAATGGTACATGAGCTCCGAAAAGAAGGAAAAACACATCCGAACGTACCTCTGTCCATGAGGACTCATCGCACATTGTGCCATAGGTTGTAGATGTGAGCCATATGGAGCCAACTTCTTCCATCATCAGTACGAGAAGGATGAGGCTTCCAATGCTAAGGAAGGCATTGTGTATGCGAAAGAGGGTATTAAGTCGCTGTGGAGGCCTATCCTTCATAATTTCCCGAGTGCCAAATATTATAGCAAGGTAAGATGCGAGGGCGGTGGTAACGACGGGCCATGTCGACAACGGCGTCTCGCCTGGGATATACGAGGTAAGATACTTGGGTATAAGGTCCGTTGGGACGACGGAGAGGAGAAAGTCAGCGAGGAGAGGCATGGCAAACGTTAACGTTGCAGACGTGGAACAAGTCGAAAATCAAAGTTGAAAAATTCGACGCGAAAGTTATGACATGCTTACAGCGGGGCTGTGACATGTGACATCCCGTCACGTCCAAAGTAATCACGTCCACGTTCACAACCGGATATTTCAACAGGACCGCAGTGAGGGACAAATTTATATTTGTTCCCTTAGGCAAGTTCAAATCTTTTAACTGTTTTACCATTCATATCAAGCTTCTTCGTGTTTCAGAAGAAATTGGTCTTGATTGGTTGCGGGATTAATGCCAGTTGTGATACATACGCGCCAAGTTACTGTCTTATCTTTTGATGTATCAGCCATGTTCCGCATCCTCGTGCACGACCGCATCTCGTGCATCCTCCATATTTTCTGCTGCAAGTCTCATCATAAACAACATCCAAGAATACTCTACCAAATTGAATGGTCCTTTTCTGATGAGAAATAAAAGAGAGTACCCGCATGTATTCTTGCAATGTATAGATTTACACGACAGAACCTCGTCTTGTTCAAACGATTATTATTTACCAAAGCCAGATGCAGCATCGATACAAGATATGAGATTTAACAGTACAGATGGCAATGCAACGGTGTAGATGTATGACACGATGCTCGCATCGCGTGCGAATGTCCCAGAGAAGTGAGGAATTAGGAAATGATCAATGCAGGGCCGCACTCCAGGTCAGCCAATAGAACCTTTTCCCTTCATAGCGGTGAGATCTCATGGCTATCAATGTTAAGACTGGTCATACCTTGTATGTATTTTCGCATTTTGTAGAACTTCGACCGCAGCTGACCTCACCTTCGGCGCACTAAGCTCAGTCGGTAACGCACAGATGAAACAAAGCGAAGAATTGGAGGGAGCTAGTCGATAAGAGGCGGGAATCTGGTAAACCTGTTAGAGCGACGATATGGGTTACACGTGGTGTAATGACAAACCCCCGCTGCTCGCAACGACTCCAAGAGATCATGAATGAAGAGAAGAATTCGTGAACGTAAGTCATGAAGGTCGTGTAAATCAAGGCCTGCATTTTTCGAATGAGTCATACAACAAGAGTTCGCATGTACCAAGATCCACTTACATGTATCAGAAGGAGATGACCACATGGGAACAGAACAATGCAGGCGCACGGAACGACCAGTTTGGCTAACAAGCCTAATCACGGTCGTGTGATCGTTCGCATGAGAGGCCAGGATGGAAGGATATCAACGAATACCTTGCAAATGGCTCCACAGCATCGGCGAGACTGCCCAACTATATAAAAAAGGATACTGTATGGGTGCTGTGAGGGCTGGATTTAACAAGTACTGACCTCGTTCAGCTGCAACTCCTCCTTGGCACTCGGAGATGGCATAGAGAAGGATCTGGGAACGACAGAAATCATGATGCTCTTATGCTTTCCAGAGAGAGTAGGCAGCGTTGAAAAGAAGGAAAATCAAGACTCAGCACTCACACGACCCTCAAATACCTCTTTGCCACTAAGCAGTAAACTTTGAGTAAACTGTAGTAAAGTCACGCGGATAGACCCGGACCTGAGCGGACTCGAACGGGTTCAACCATATTGTGGGAAGATGAGCTGGAAAGATCCGTTGTAGGTTGCTTTGCAAATGGAACAAGTTCAAGCCTCGAGGTGAATGCTATATTTCCAGCGGAACTACCACCCTTCGGGCTACATGGGCGTGACCCCGGCTTCTGCTTCCGTACTCCGGCCGGTGTTCCATTTTTAATTGGGTGATGTAATATTTCCCAATCGAGCAGAACCCTGCTCCGCTCGAGTCCGCTGGATTTCTGCTGCGGTGAAATCATATTTCGCTACCTGTCCGGCTAACACCAACTCTCTAATTTCTCGATTTTCCAGTGTACGCTACCATAATTCTGATATCTGCATAACTAGATACCATCCCCACAATGTGGTGGCTGGACCCTGGAAAAGAGGTTCTGAATGTGGTGCGTCATATCTAGAAACGTCAGCGCCCATAGGCCAAAGCAGTTGCATATCGTCCAGTTATTCAATAGGATACTCGCACCGTATGTCGAGAACCTGGACATGAACCAGGTGAACTACGGTATTGGGCAAGGTAGTGGATGGTCGCTTGTGCATGTGGCGAAATTGACCCAACTCCAGGTCAATTGACATTGCGCAACTTGCGTCTAAAGAAAGGTGCCTTGGATAAATTCAGGCTCCCAGTTGATGTTCTTGAAGGTGCTCATTTATCGTTAATCACTTCACGTGGGCTTACCTCTGTACAGGTCATCTTGGGACATTCACACTGTCTCTCCATTGGATGAATCTTGGTAATCAGCCTGTCGAGATATTGATCGAAGATATGTATCTGCTCGTTGTACCCTCTCCACAGACAAACATCGATCCAGAGGAAGAAAGAAAGCGAGCACAGGCCGCCAAACTCGAGCGGTTGGAAAATGCCGAGCTTCTGCATATGCGTGGTCAAGCGGAGGTTTCCTCAGGTGTGCTACTATACCGTTTATCAGTGCGTTAGATGACCATCCCTATTTCAGACGACTCCCCACAGTCGCAGGGTCTCTGGGCCTCTCTAACCGCCAAAATAATTAACAACTTGCAGGTGACCGTGAAGAACATCCACGTGCGGTACGAAGACAATTTGAGTGTTCCTGGCGTACGTGGCACACACTTGCGTCAGAATAATTATCTGATGTCCGAATATTAGCATCCTTTTGCCGCGGGCATCACACTGGCGGGGTTCACGGCGGTCTCAGTCAACGAGGAATGGCAGCCAACTTTTATAGAAAGCACAGCCGGTGCTATACACAAGGTCAGCAGTTTGATGAAGTGAAGATGTGTCACTGAGTCTGGGGTCAGTTGGCTAGGTTGGAATCACTAGCCGTATATTTTGATACGGACTCGCAAACTATGGCAGGCCTCCCCTTGTCTGCGGCCAAAGAGAAGTTTATTGCCATGGTCAGTGTGATGTATACCATAGCACCATTAGCCTTGACTTCCTGGTCAGATATCACAAAAGGATCAGCAGTCATCCCATCAATTTATCCTCAGCCCGGTGTCGGGTGAGGGAAGAGTAAGTTGTTAACAGTCGATGAGCGTGCTCAAACCATGACCATCCATCAGATCGTTATGAATCACAAGCTTGACAAGAACACACCGCACTTCGACGTGCAATTACTTTTTGACGAGATCGGTGTGGCTTTAGATGACAACCAATACCGAGATGCCATATCCCTTGTTGACATGTATCATGTTTATATGCGTCAGCGCCAGGTAAAATCATTTGAAGCCAGGAGATCGTAGACTTCAAGTTTATGTTTTGCACTCTAGTACAGGAATTTTCGTCCGAGCGCCGAGGAGTTGAAGGCGAATCGACCAAAGGCATTGTTGCGCTCTGCCGGACAGGCGATTCTGGAAGGTGTTCGCGATCGACGTCGCAAATGGACCTGGGCATACTTCGCTGAACGTCGTGATGATCGCAACAAATATGTCGAGTTATTCGAGAAGAAGGTGATGAATACGCTACGCGAATCTGTACGTTGTATATATACAATTTTCGTTGTAGTAGAGGTAAAGCTCATACTTTTCAGGACATTGCATTGCTCAACGCGTTGGAATGGAAGTTATCATACGAGGACATCCGCTTTTACAGGTCGATCGCGCGTTCTCGTCTACGCAAAGACATGCAGTTGAGGAAAAGGCTTGAGGAAGACCGTGCTAAACAGCAGCAACAACATTCTGGTGGCTGGATGTCCTGGCTCTGGGGGTCTCAGACAGATCAACCCACAGAAGACCCCGCTTTTGGAGGAGAAATGACAGAGGAGCAGCGCAAGCAGCTGTATGATGTGCTTGACTATGATGATAAATCCTCCATCGTAGATTCGTTTGAGCCGCCCCGCGATGCTCTCAAAGCGCGTGTGGTTGCGGAACTCAAGAAGGGATCATTTGCGCTCAAGGTTGACCCTAGGGGGAAAGCCACCGAGGTCATCTCCACTGTTTTCGACTCATTCCGTGCAGAATTTGTCCAAAGACCGGACAATTTTGAGGCGTCTGTATCCTTGAGAGGATTTAGTGTTTTTGATGGGACAACTAAGAATACACTATATCGACAGATAGCCCGAGTCAAGACGCTGGTAGCAGAAGGTGCCAAGGCAAGTAAGCACGAGGAAGTCGAAGAGCCGTTCTTCTTTGTAAAGTTCGAGAGCCACCCTTTGGACGAGCGTGCCGATACTGTTCTTACAGCTCGCATGCGTCACATGGAAATTATTTACCACAGGGGGTATGTTGAAGCGATTTTCAAGTTCTTTCGTCCACCCGAGAGTCAGTTGGAATCAGTTGAAGCTTTATTAGTAAGTGCTCCCCGGGATCATTTAACGGAAGATCTTATATTTTCATTTTAGAATGTAGCAAGTCAGACCCTCGAGGGCCTGCGCAAGGAAACTCGGGCAGGTCTAGAGTATGCTTTGCAAACCCATAAAACCATTGATCTTCAACTGGACATGAACGCACCAATTATCATCATTCCAGAAGAGTGCGTTCCCAGAACCCAGATAATATTATCGAGACCCGACTAAGCTTCTACTTTGTAGCGTCACCACTCACCAATGCAGTCATCTCGTTATAGATGCTGGTCACATAGCTGTCGAGAGCGATTTGGCTGATAAGGGTGCAGTGCGGGAGATACAAGCCAAGCGAAATCAACCGTACAATGAGGACGACTACAAGAGGCTGGAGTCCCTGATGTATGACAAGATGTCACTCAAGCTCCAGGCAGCTCAGGTTAGTGCATGTTCAGAATGTATAAAACGAAGTCTAACGCTGCCAACTTTGATGTTCAGTTTGTCTTAGGGAATGACCTACAAGCTTGTCGTGACGCTCTTACTTCTGAGAAGAGCGACACACTCCACCTGCTGGAACGCATCAACCTTAATTTGCGGGTGCAGAATTCCATTGTACCATCTGCTCTCAATCTCGCTCGATTCAAAATTTCTGGGAAACTACCGAGTCTTCAAGTGAACGTCTCCGATGCCAAGTACCATGCCTTAATGCGTATTATAGACGTTGCTATTCCCAACTTTGATGATGGTGGCGACCAGAAGCCTCCACAGCCGCATATCGATGCTGCAGCACTCGCGTTGCCTTTGTCAACTGGTCTCTTTGGGCCTGTTGGTACAGAATACAACGTAGACGACGATGGGGCAAACAGCGAGGATGCATCAACGCATAGAGACGACTTGTTCTTTGAAGCAAGCGACGGCTCACTCGAGGTAGTTCATCTTTATTTCACGTCTCCAATATTTGACACATTTGTAGCATCCCGAAATCCGGCAACACATCTTTGAGTTTGATTTTGAGGTGGATACCCTTCGTGGCGCCATTTCGAAGTCTAGCGGCGATGGCAGTGAGAAACCACTCGGGGAAGTTATCTTCCAGCAGTTCCGACTTGCGTTTTCGCTTCTCAAATTTAATATGAACGTGGACATCAACTTGAGGTACGTAATATGACCTTTCTGAGTTCGAATCTCAACACGCCTTTAGGTCACTTGCAATGAACGTCGTGCAAGCTGGCAGAGATCAAATTCAGCTAGTGTCTTCAGAAAGCACAGAGCCAGGCGATAAAGACCTCATGAAGGTCTCCTACAAACGGGTTCAGAAGAATTCACCAGAGTTTGCTACTGTCTATGAAAGCACTGATCAAAGTGTTGATGTCCAACTATCCACATTTATATTTCATGCTGCACCAGAACCAGTGGTCTCGCTGTACGATTTCATCATGACGACCTTCGTACCTCAAACCCCAGAACAGCCCGTGAACAAAACCCCCAGCGCGACGACTGTTGCTGATGATGGGGAGTCATCTCCGCCTGTCAGAGACACAGAAACCATCAGAGTTTCTGTCAGACTTGATAGTGTGCAAGGTCAGTGTTTTCAGTGTCTTGTTCTGAATCATCGGCAGCGCCCTGACAGCCGCATGCAGTTATGCTTCTCAACGACTTCAGTAGCTTGGCTACTCTTTCTTTATCTACCGCGGATGTCCAGGTACTCCTCCGGATGAACACCATGAGGATTACCGGACGCTTAGGAAGCCTTGCGTTGAGTGACGATCGCTCGAAAGAACTTGCCAAATCGGAATTCAAGCAAATCTTATCGATCGAAGGCAAAAACTTCGCGGAATTTTGTTACCAGACTCTTGATCCTGCAGAGACCTTGAACTTGGGCGTTAACTCAACTGTTTCTTTGAGTGCCGGGTCTCTCAAAGTCCACTTTTTGGAACAACCTCTGCACGACATGTATCTATTTGTCACCAAGCTGGCAAAACTCAAGGTTCTCTATGATGCTGCGCGTGATGCTGCGGTCCAGAGAGCTTCTCAGATCGAGAAAATGCAATTTAACGTCTCTGTGAAGACACCGATCATCGTTTTCCCTTCAGACCCCAGTCGTCTGCAAGACGTCCTGGTCATGCGACTGGGAGAGATCAGCGCTCGCAATTCATACGAGGGCAACACTAGTAAAATCACCGCCAGTTTATGTGGCATCCAGCTCGTTTCCGATATCTTTTACGACGGAGAACCATCGATGCTCAAAATGGTTGATGACATTGACATCGTTGCGGATGTGGTTCAAACAAGTGGAATCGATCGATCGCAAGAGAGCGAACTTCCGGACACCCAGGTAGCGCATTCTTATTACTATGATAGCCTTTCTAACAGCAAGAAAACATCAGATTGAAGTGAAGATATCCGACGTCAAGCTGTACCTGACGCAGACTCAATACGTTCTTCTGATGAGGCTCGTGCAGTCCATACCGAAGATCCTAGTTGCTTCCCCGGAGGGGAATGCCCAGGCAGAGTCGGCACTGCCCTCGAACAATGATAGCAGCGGTACTTTATCCGCTTCTAGCAATCCGACAGTGGCCCTCGAACCCGAAATCCGCGTGGTATCCGACGTTGATGGAGTCCGTGCATGGACGACCATAGATCTGGTTGCCTCTGTCAAGGTGGTGAAGTTGCATTTATATGACGGTCTGGCGATTCGTGAAGAGAACGTCGAAGACCATGGCATCGCATGCTTCACTCTCAATGATTCCAGCCTGCGCTACAAATCGATCTCCGATGGCGCTGCAGAAGCTCAAGTTGTGCTGAAGTCATTCACAATCAGTAATACCCGCCCAGGGATGTCCAAGTTCCGTGAAATTATACCTGCGGCGGACCATGACCGTAATCAGTTCATGGTTATTTACACCCAGTCTGGCAACTCATCGGTGGCCATCCTGACCGTGGATTCACCACGCGTTATTTTTGCCATCGAGCCCGTCATCGCATTACTGGAATTCTTCACGAGTGCTTTTCGGCAGGAAGCACCGGCTGAGATTGACAGCGCATTTACGGCTGAATCGCAACACGAGTCAACGCGATCTCAAGTTGATTTCAGACTCGATCTACACGATGTCTCAGTCAGTGTCCTAGAGAATGATGCAGATGTGAACTCCCAAGCTATCAGGTTATACATCAACCAAATTCTGCTGTCACAACAAGTGCGTCCCCTCTTTCTTGGTAGCACCACTGTACTAAGGATGGTGGCTTAGGGGATTTTGGCGCTGACTGTCAATCAACTGGGGATGTCACTTATCAGCATGGGCGCCGATGCAGACACTGTACGCTTCTTGGATGATGTTGATCTGACCTTCTCTATGGATAGTCGATCTTCGACAAGAGAGCAGATGACAAGCATGGAACTCACTATCAAACCTATTGTGTTCCGAGCCTCTTACCGAGACATTATGCTGATCACCACTATTGCTACCAAAGCAGTGGACCTTTACGGCAAATCTCAAAATAACGCTAGCACTGCTAGCATGAAGGCCATGCAACCATATGAAGGACCCAGTCAGACATCCCGTTCTAATGCTACAAGAAGCAATAGACAGACTGTCGGGCAGGCTCGCGTTTTGGTATCCAGAGAACAGGTACATCCAGAGAATATTTAATGGCTTGATAGTTAACATATTCTCATAGCTAAAAGCATCGTTTGATGAATTCCGCCTTATCCTTATAGGCGACATGCATGAACAGCCTATGCTGCACTTGAAGGTTAAGCCGTTTATAGTTGGAGCCCGGGATTGGTCTGCAGATGTACGTAAATAATAACCTTTGTGCTGCCCTATGCTTAACTGTCCATCGCCAGCTTCGCGCTACTGCCACTCTTGCGACTCAAATTAGCTACTGGAACTTGACAAATTCACACTGGGAACCTTGTAAGTAGCCTTATCTTCCGATGTCTTTAGGGATTAATTGAATTATACAGTAATTGATCCATGGACTTTTGCTCTCTCGGTGAGTCTACCGTAGGAATGCGAGGAGAATCATCATCATTCAATATTCATTCTTGTAGATTGATAAAGATCAACGCTCAAGCGAACTGAAGGTATCGGTGTCAGCTCAAGAACGTTTAGACGTCAACGTCAGTACTACCTTCGCGGAGCTTGCTGTCACTTCAGCCAATATGTGGGGTAAGGATGGACAAGTTGTACTACAGAAGGCACGTGGAAGCTTTGCACCATACCGCATCAGGAACCGCACTGGATCCCCTCTCTTCGTATGGTCCGACGATGATGCCAGTCGCAGTTCAGTGGATGCAAGTACAGTCAAAGTGGCGAATGATCAGACTGTGGACTGGAGGTTTGATGACTGGAAGACAATGCGTGAGGCAAGTGCACTCATACTTTGCAGCGGTACTGTTTCTAATCTTGGAATTCTAGCATGTCTCGACCTCTGAACAACACAACATTGCCGTACAGATTGTGGGCAAGCCGTGGGAGGCTCTGAGAGGCATACCGGTGGATAGGGAAGGAGAATTTACTTTCTCCCTTCGCCCTCGAATGGAGAAATATTCTGACCGCTTGCTATGTGCCATAACGGTTCAGGACAACGTGAAAATCGTCACACTGCGTTCCACGTATCTGGTCGAGAATCAAACCTTCTATCCTCTGGAACTTATACTGGTGGATCATACAGGACATCCAGTTTACTCGTTAGAAAAGATAGGTCAGTACTGAAAAGTGAGAGGCACTACGACGTAATTCAATTGCTAATACATCCGCAGCGCCTGGTCAGGACTACTCTCTGCCCATAGAGGCAGTTACTCAGAATAGGATCCGTCTTCAGCCGGACCGTGCGTGTATACGCATTCAAACTTGCGCGCCATATTGATAGTCCATTACAGAAGGGTTTGGGTATAGATGGTGCCCCCCAATACGCTTCGAAGACCTCGTTATCAAGAAGAGTCTTACAATAAGTTGTCCTCATAATGACCAGCAAGAACCTGCCTTCCGATTTCAAGCGTGGGCACAAACTGACTCAAACGAGTCTGGAACGCGGTAAATTATTTTGTACCTTCCCGACGTGTCCGTAATACCAACCAACACCATTCCTTCTCAGCAAATCGCCAAAAATCAAGCTCAAGCTCCGCGCGCCAATCGAGCTTGAGAATTTACTGCCTTACAATGTCCAGTACCGGATATATGACAAGAACGCCGACCAGAACTGGAAGAGCTACCTCAGAAAGGGTGGCGTCATGCCCGTGCATTCTGTGGAACTTGGTCATTTGGTCCTATTGAATGTTGAAGTCCAGGATACGAGTGAGTCCAATGACTTATTTAAGTATGTTCACTCATCGTAGAACCTAGTTTTCCAGCCTAGCGACTTCGCCATCATCAACACTGACCGCAATTCAGACTTCGAAATCGAATCTTGCTTGAGTCTTCGGGATCAGAGTAATCGCAAACTCAACCTAAAGTTAAATTACGTGTTCGTGTCACTCCCTGTCATTTCGCGATTCCTCCAACTCACTCCTTCTCAGACGCTATCCTGAATCCGGTGGGGCCTTCAAAGTACAGATATATTGCCCGTATCTCGTCATCAACAAGACGGGACTACCTTTCGGTGCGAAGGCTGCACGCTCACATCGAGCGACATCCCCTGTTGAGATTGCCGCTGATACTAGACCTGGTAAATTCCAGTCAATGATCTAGCATCGCTTACTAAACCATACTCACTAGATGTAATTTCCAAGCCAGTTCCATTCTGTTTGTATCTGCATATTCTCCTTCCTGCGACGTGCTTACCATTCCCGTAGTGTTGTCGCACCCCAACGACAATGGTCAGGCATTTGTGTTTAAAGTTGGAGAATCTGGTTGGTCGAAGGTATGGTCAACGAGGGGAAGTTTGGTTATTAGATCTAACGTATGCCATTCAGGTATTCAGTCTGGAGGCTTCTGCTGCGGAAACCGAGATGGTCGTACCATCCTCAAGGCAAAAGGCAGAGGAGTATCACATTGGATTGTCGTGGACTGAAGGTTTGGGGAAATACAAGCTCACCAAGGTCATAACTCTAGTCCCGAGATTTATCATCAAGAACTGCCTGTCAGATCCCATATGCTTCCGAGAGCATGGAGTAGCCTCAAGAGGACGCACGATACTTAATCCTGGCGAGCGTTGCCCATTGCAAATCATGCAAGTTAGCCCAGAAAAATTGCTCACAATTGCATATCCTGGACTCAACTCCCAATGGTAAGATTCCGAGCGCATTGTCTCTGGTAATTCCTGATGATAATTTAGGTCTGCACCTATAAATATTGAAGATATAGGTTCCGTTCACCTTCGCGTTCAATCCCCAAACAGCGACGTACATATAGTGAAGGCCGATGTCAAGATTGATGGGTCCACGATATTCGTAATGCTGTCTGCTGCGGACGGGTGGCCCTTCATAATTGAGAACGACAGCGATTTCTCCGTCTCAATGATTCAATGGGTATGATTTCTCAAATTTATTGAAACTAAGAATTGGACTTGAACGTAGCTTGCGCAGGATCCAAGCCGTGGAGATGCTGACGTAGTGAAACCTTCCACCCCACGATACAAATTGGGGCCTCGCTCAAGCATGCCATATGCATGGGACCGGCCTGCTGCCAGGGAAAAGAAGATAATGCTCACGATAAATGAATCTCGCCGCATTGTGGACATCATGGAAATTGGAGTTCTCGTGCCATTCAAGTTTCATGTACCTTAACTTCTCCCTTCAGTATAAGTACTTGCTGATGTCATCCTAGGACCGCCAAAGGACCCGTGCTGTTTCATTGGATGTGAGAGCAGATGGACACCGGCAGATATTGCGCATCACGCCATATGTCGCGGAACGGAGCGTTTACAAGCCGAAACACCGCAGTACCGGTTCCCTGTCGCGATCTGATACTATTGCCAGCAGCTCAGAAGGCTTTGAGGCAGTCATGGAGGAAGTCTCTCCGACGTTGACATTCAACTTGGAATTCGCCGGAATAGGAATATCCTTGGTCAACCGCAGGATGATTGAGGTCGTTTACATATCCATCGAAGCTTTGAAGTTCGAGTACGGTGATAGCCCTGTTGCACAGTCTGTGAACCTGTCCTGCGGCTCACTGCAGGTAGACAACCAGCTGCATGATGCACTGTATCCCGTTATTCTCCAGCCCAGCCCTATTTCCAAGGAAGCCAGTGGCGTTGCAGTTCTCCCGACGATACAAGGTTCAGTAATTTGGCTTAAAGACCAAGGTCAGCAAAGCTTTTTTGTTTGTTTGTTCGAGATGGTACTCAGTGTAAATTCAGAACACGGTGTCTTATTCGTCAAGTATTGCTCGGTCCTCCTCCAGGCACTGACCATCGAGGCAGACGAAGATCTCCTTTTTGCAATATACGACCTGACGCAGATTCAAGGCGTGTCATGGGAAGAGAACACTGAGGAGTAAGTATAGGACTTCCTGCCCCTGTCCTTTAGACTTACATGTAGACCAGTGTTTTAATACAACACCCAGGAGAAATTCCAGAACCTCAGCTTTCTGCTTCTGGACAAGATGTTTACTTTGAAGTCTTGGAACTTCAACCTATACAGCTATCTCTCTCATTCATGCGCACTGAAAGAGTCAGCAGCGAAGAAAAGTAGGAGCCGTGTTTCTGGCTCGTAAACAACGCATGCATTAACTATTTTACTTCAGACTCGGCATTCGTAACCCTTTAGCTGTCGTTGTCAATGCATTGACAATGACATTGGGTAACATCAATGATGCGCCTTTGGAGTTGAACGCCTTGGTCATCAAAGACATGCGACTCACGATTCCTGAACTGCAAACTAGGATTACTTACCATTACCGTCAGGATATTCTTCGTCAGCTATATCGTATCCTCGGATCAGCGGATTTCATTGGCAATCCTGTCGGGCTTTTCACGAATGTCAGCTCTGGCGTCTCAGACATTTTCTATGCTCCATATAATGGAGTTGTTATGCATGGTAACAGAGAACTAGGTATTGGAATTGCCAAGGTACGAGACTTGAAATGCATGTAGAGTATGTCAACTGAAGTCCTACCAGGGTGCCGCTAGCTTTGTGAAGAAAACGGTGTTTGGCTTGTCAGATAGTATGACTAAGTTTACCAGTAGTGTTGGCAAAGGTATGCGACGAGCAAGTTCGAATTGAATCGTTGCTGATGATGTCGTTCAGGGCTTTCTGCAGCAACTTTTGACTCCGAGTACCAGGCCCAACGCAGAATGAGCCAGCGGCGCAACCGGCCGCGTCATGCCATGTGAGGGATGGAATTTGTAAATATGTGTGACTCACTGACGTAGAATGCTAGCTATGGAGTCGCAGCGGGAGGTGAAGCCCTTGCGAGTAGCGTGGTCAGCGCAATGGAAGGTATTGTCGTAGGTCTATTCCGCCCATCCTCTCTGTTTCTGTGCTTGAATGAGCCTTCCCAGACAAAACCCATACAGGGTGCCGAGACAGAAGGAGCGCTTGGCTTCTTCAAAGGTGTTGGGAAGGGCCTCATGGGGTAAGTTCAATCGTGCCACGCATTATTTTATATTCACCTCGTTCGTGTGCAGTGCCGTTACCAAACCAGCCGTTGGAGTCTTTGATCTTGCGTCTAACCTATCCGAAGGTATGTCGTACCCAGTTCGTCGTACACGGCTTGCTTATCGTCGTTCAGGAATCCGCAATACAACAACGGTATTTGACAAACCAGAACGAGATCGTGTTCGTCTGGTAAGTGACTACAGTAATCCACACGGTCCGCCCCTTACACTTCCGTGTTTACAGCCGAGACATGTACCGCCTGATGGTATTTTGGTGGTAAGTAGCCTCTGGGGCGTTGCGTTTCATTCACTTGACATCCACCTACTAGCCATTCTCCACTCGTGAAGCATTGGGTCAGTATTGGATGAGGGATCTTGACAATGGCGCATTCCGCAAAGAGGCCTACGTTGCATACATCGGTACGTTGGTATTTTATTTATTTTATGGAGCATAGCTGAGTGCATGATAGAATCTCCCGGTAGTGACAACGTCATATTGCTGACTTCGTCACGAGTTCTTTCCTTCTGGTCGAAAAAGCTCCGCCTTGATTGGGATCTCCCCCTCACTATGGTGCAGGGCATTGCTGTCGAAGACACTGGCATTCGTTTCACTCACAAGTCCGGCAAAGACCACGACAAATTCGTATTCATACCAGACAAAGAATCCCAAGCGTGGTTCTTCAATCAAATCGCATCCGTAGTCAAATCCTTTAATAATCGTCGTAGAATGGACACATAACTAGAACGCAAAGATTGATGTATTCATTGTAAAGACTGTATTTGTTAGCATCTGTACTACGTAGTAGATCACCATTATATGCAATGAAGTTTGAATTGAATTCGGAAGATGATTCGATGGAACAAAGACAATTGATGAATGGAAAGCAACGAGCGTGGTCGGGCGCAACAAAAAGTGGACCCAAAATAATGATGGTATGGTGGTGAATGCAAAAGTGGGTATCGTGCATAGGTATAAATTAGGCCGTTGATTGCAGTCGAGTAAGGGCTCGCCCTTTCGACACGATTGTATCATCGCTAGGAGTTAGACTAGGTTGGGTATGAAGGATTGCCGTCGCGGTACTGGAGACTCGTTCCCTAACAGGTGATTTTGTGAGCGGAGAAGCAACGTGTTTCCCGTAATCACCAGTAGAATCAGTAGAATCGTCAGAGTCGTGGTAGTGGGGGGTTTGGCGTCCATCGAAACTAACATAACTATCCCGAGGACTGGTCGAATAAGCACTCTGGAAATCTGTGTCCGAATCATCTGTGATGGAACCGATAGGAGGTGTAACGGCGGGGATGGACGGTGTCGTTGCAGCGGAAGGAGAAAGTGCAGATAGAGATGCGCCGGAGGCAATCTTACGGAGGGATTGTGCGGGCCCAGAAACAGTGCCCTCGTCAGCACTACTCTCTATTTGAGAATCCACGGGCCCAGGGTTTTTCTGTTCCGCTTGCGGAGAAGGCACTCGACGAGGGGTTGACGAAGAAATGGTATCTACTGAACGACGGGTGATTGTACCGGTTCGTGTGGAGGATGCCGTATCACTACGATCTCTCTTTTTTGCTTTACCAGGAGGGCTGTTCACCAGCTTCGCTCCTTTGAGTGGGCGGGCACGAGCAGGAACGGCGTCAGATTCGTTGCTTCGTTCATCCTCTGTAGAGCTGTGGCCAGCAGCAGACCTGCTCTTCCATTCTTGGACCCGTTCAGAGGCCAGTGCGGTCTCAAGCTGAGAAATCAGTTAACCCTGCAGCGCTCACGAGCAATCCAAGAAAACGCACCTTCTGCTGAATCTGCAATACTTTTTGCGCAATTCTGTCACTCCTCTCGCTGATACCCTCGTCGACAGCCATCATACCATCTTGCACCAACTCACCCTGAGTTGCAGAGAAACGTTTCTTCTTTGCGGGTGACGATGGCGTCTCGTCCTCTTCAGCAATCGTGTCGGTCTCACGATCACTCTTTCCGTGCACAAGGGTCTCATCACCGTTCTCATATTGCTCCGCGAGTGTGGATTCCGTCCCAACGCTGCGTAACCTGGATCCACTGTTAACTGAACCATCTTTGACCACATCACTGGATCTCCGCGAACGTCCGCTAGCAGACCTTGCTGCTGACATACGTGAACCTGGACGGGATGACATGTCTCCATAGTCGGATTCTTCAACGTCGACAGCCATAGAAGCAAGCGCACGCTCGATCTGAGCTTCAACCTCGGCAACCATTTCTGCACGTTCTTCCTCCATTCTCTCCATGGTCTCACGCATGCGATCTAGCTCAACGAGAGCTTCCTTGTGTGCACGCTCTGTATCTTGCAGCTCTAATACAACTGTATTAGTATCGCTGTGTTATATATTTCAATCGGTGCTTACGTGACTGAAGTTTCGCCTTTTCAGCAGCGGTAAGGTTAACTAAACCACTGAGGCGCTTCGTTTCCCTCTGCTCCTTTCCGATTTTGCTGCGCAGTTGGCCAGCCTCGGCACTCAAGCGCTCCGCGTACTGCTCGAAGGTGACGAACTTGTCGCGCCATAAGTCTGCTTCCGTCATGAGGAAGTTGAGACGACGGGAGAGACGACCAATCTTTGTCTCAAGGTCATCACGAGCATCGACAAACGCAGTAGCACGCTTGCGAATGGAGAGCTGAATGTGCTGCTCAGCAGGAGTGAGCTCAGGAATTCGGCGAGCCATGCCGAAAGAAGAGAGGCGCTTGAGAAACGAAGGTTTCTTGAACTACACCAACCTCATGAGGACGTAATAAAAAAAGCGGACGCAAGACGACGAACCTTGTCCTGCAGGACGCTGTCAAACGCTTGAATGATCCGCGTAGAATGCCACCACTCAGGAGGCTTGATTGTGTCTGCGACAGCGGCAGTCTCACCACCGCGTTTCGCTTGAATCTTACAGACAGGGCGGAATCGACCCGCAGGGAAGGCTTCCTTGAATTCGCTGAAATAGAGCGCATATACTCAGCCTCCGCATTCGGAACAGCATGAAAGGTACTCACGAAGGTACGCTATGATCAGGATGATAGTGTGGCTCAAATGCAGTAAGTAGACGCTGCCTATATTTATCCCGTTGTTGTTTGGCAGACACAACTCCAGGAGGGGGAGATGGACAGCTCAAGTAGTTGATGTCTCTGTTTGTGCTGAGCACTTTAACTACTCGGCAGTGAAGGAGATAACTTACAAGTCAACTACACATACTTCAGAACTAGGACGCACACTGTACCTCGCTTCAGTAGCGAGGCCTAGGATCCATGGGCCGGGGTCATCGATGTAGATCTTAGCGTCACGGGCATGAACGGCAGGTAAGGCAATCCCAGACCAGCCGCGCAGCTCAACAAGGTACTTGATCGTACACACGGCGGTCTATTGGAAACTCGTCAGTTTCACAAGAGCGTTATCGGACATCAGGTACGCACTCCAAGCATAGCGGGGTGCCTAGAGTAGAACAGGATGCGACCTGTGGGCGCCAGGGCAATCTGAAACAGTGTCAGTGTGGATCAGGCACAGGTGCTCGGATGTGTGACCGACCTCGCATATAGTGAGAATATTATCGATATTCAGGCACTTGAACAGCGGCCACATTGTGAAATTGATGTCTACGAGACCACGTCCAAAGTCCAAGCCACCGGGGAAGCGCGCAATGACTTCGAGGTTCGTGTCTTCTGTTTGCGGGGTGTGTGTCGAGGCATTGGAGGGGATGGGCGTAGAAGAAGCATCAAGTTTGATGAGATCACCGGCGCGCGGCGCGGGATGAGCCAATATTTTAGAGATCTGCAAAGTGTGCGACTGAACATCCTTAGAGAAGCGTGCCCAAGAGAGGGTTAGATAGTCACGCATCAGATCGTAGATCGGGTGACGCGACACCAGAGCTAGAATATACGCGTCAAAAACATTGCACGTGAACACAAAAGACATACGTACTGAGTGCGTAGGGAAGCCAAAACACAGTATCGCCAGGTAAGAACAGGGTACTTTCACCCGGGCCGTGACCGCCTACAGTACTCGCGACGTCGTAGTCACTCTCGCTGATAGCGCCAGCGTCAGTTTCGGCACCCTCGCCGTCGGTCTCACCGTCAGTACCGGACCAAGGGCCCCTGAAACTTCGTTTTCTCCTGGCTGGATCTCCAGGGGACTGGGAAGACCCTGGAGGATTTGTAGAGCGCAAGGCTTTCAGCCGAGTAGCCACGAGTGATTGTGCACTCTCCTTGCGCGCACGACCTGCTTCAAGAGTACGACGAATTGCTGAACTCCTCTCAGCATCGGCATGACTCCATACAGTCAGACAGACACCATGGTAGGTAACTGTTGCGCCACTGCCTCCTGCGGCTTGTTTTTCGAACATCGGAGACGCGGGGGATGCAGGAGGTTGGAGGACACTGGGTGGACCGAGGAATGCTGATGAAGGGCGGGCATTGAGGAACGGGTCGTCGGTGTAAGGGAAAGAGAATGTGGGGGCCGCTGAGGAACGATCCGTTCCAGTGAGGACAGACGCTCGAAGTAAACCGACTTCAGAAGGCGCAGGTGCGAGGGGAGTGGAGGGGGCAGGAAGGGTAAATGTAAAAGTATGAATAGTGCTTGCTGGCTGAAGCGTTGACGCGATGATTTCAACTTCACGCGTGAATGAGAGCTATACGACATGAGGAGTTAGCAGGGGTCAGGATAACGAGATAAGAACCTGCCTTGAGCGCCTTCGATAACATTTTCCCTACTTCTGGTTTGGTTAGAGCACCGGCGCCCTTGAGGATCTCGGTTTCGCCCTTATTTGTTTTCTTCTTTTTCTTGCCACCACCAGCACCTGGGCTCACGGTGCTACCGAGCACCTCGGGTCTCCACCAGCGGGCAACTGCACCTTCCGAGTGAGATAAGCCGAGGACGGCATCGGGGTCAGCGAGTGTCCAAGTATGGGGACTCTTTGGAAGCCCCGAGACGACGTAGAGAGAAGTAAGCGGAAGGGTGGGAGCATGTTGCGTTGGTGCAGAGGGTGCTGAACGAGTTGACACAATGGAGGTGCGGGTGGACGCTGGAATGGGCTCCATGGACTTGCGGTGAGCAATGCCTAAGATACGAGAAGCCTTATTGAGGGGACGGGGAGAACGAGGTTGAGATGGACTGTCGACTGGAGCTGAGACAGTAATGTAGTCAAGCTCGTCAGCGAGAGCGGGGTCCAGGGGGGAAGGAGAAAAGGAAGGAGGAATGTTCGAAAGTTTGTTAATGAAATGGTTGTTCGTATTTGAGATGTTTACAACTGTGTTGCTTTGAGCCGTGTTAGATGCGATGGGAGTGCTCGAAGTAGACTTGATCGACGTTTTGAGCGAGTTGGACGGACGAGAAGAAAACTCAGTGTGTCGCGACTTGAGCATCTTTTCACTGACACTTAGGACCGTCGGACTCGCAGCCACAGCGGGGGCCTGGACGCCGCTTGTTCGGCGAGGCGGAAGCAAAGACATTTTACAAGAACACAATCACGACGCGTACCAGCATAAAAAAAACTTGAATGAATGAAAAGAAAGGAGCGTCACGGTATGGAACGAAAGGGTTGTTGAACACGCGGTGCAAGTCTCAGATGCGAAGACCAACTCAAAAAGCCGCTTGAGGGTCGATAACCTTCGCCTCCAGAGGTCGTTACTTACGTCGGGTAATTCAGGGGTCTGGAGCCTACTTCCCTTTTGGTCTTAGAACATCTTTCTTTCCCCAGCTCATGGTTACAAGAGGATGTTGTGCGCCACAGCGTATTGTGCTGGTGGAGTTGGATGGATGCAGGCTGACTCCAAGTCAAACTCGCGCAGGTTGCGCGGGACTCGGAGCAACAAACGCGATCGGCGTAGATCTTAGATCCATGTCACACGTTCATTTTCCCGTGTCACGAGACCTAGAAACCCTGATAAGTTGTACGAAAGCTCCTGATGGAATTCCTTTGCAGTCGTCAGGCAACCGAGGAACGTATCCACCCACTTTATTGAGCGGTCGCGCACTCTGACCAATCACGCATGCGAGCCAAGTCAGACTCAAGCCAACATTTCACAATATTCTGGAAGAAATGGAACTATCATTTCATGTCCGAACTCAGGTACATTTATACAAGTGACGGGCTTTCCCTCGCTTAGTACTTCGTACCCTTATTACTAATTTCGGCAAGCTTCTCCATATCAACAACGGAATCAACAACGGAATCAGCGTCCAGGCTGGGTGGGCTTGGAGTGTTCAGAAGGCTCCATCGAGACCGACATTGGACGTGCACTATCACAACGCACCGCTCGCCAGTGCACTACATCACTACTCCTGCACTTCCTTCTGTACCCCCCTTCTACGGGTACCGGCCTTCAAGTTGTCATTGTTAACCCGGATCATCACTCGCGGTCGTACGGGTACTCAGTTATACGATTTTTCTTGTAGGGAAGATGAGCATTCATTCACACATTGTGCAGAGTCTTGTAGCATCAAATTTGAAATGATATGGTTTTTCTGTCGATAAGTTCGTCCTTCAACGCTACTGTACATAAACTTCTCAACGCTGGGGACCTGATGTTACCTACTTTCTTGACCGTTGCTTATTGCTGAAATTGTGGTCTCAGGCGGATGGAATGCCACGCATGTTAATGACGTACGTCGTATGTTCGTTCTCATGCCATTTGGTCCTCCCGAGGAGATGTCTCTACTACTTCAGGGAAGAAGGCCTCTGGGGCGTCAAGCCTCTATATATGTAGTGCACCGCTTCAATCCTGGTCAGGCCATGTGAACATTCACAGAACCTCATCACCAGCACTGCGAGGAACAATCTCGTAAGTCAGTAACCCTCTAGTCTACGTTTTGTAAAGTGTGGACGATAACTAATGGTGTTACCGTCTTCTGCTAAACATTCTAGTGTGGGGTTCCACATAGCAATTGTTAATTTACGAATGCTGAGTGCTCGATTTGATCTGTATACGGCGATCTGTTGATGTTGACCATATGAATGGAGCTCACGGCTATGCCCCTTACTTACCACGATATACGTTATGATGCCCCACGCAACAAACCGGTACCAAAAGCCCTACATATCCTCCATGTTCTTAAATTCGACTATGCCCAAGGCCAACGGGAACTTGATTCGGGTGCTCGGCGATGAGTCCATTTTCAAAGAACCAAGGACATACTATTCATCTTTGGAGTCTCTGGCGCCCGCAGCCTTTTCTGTGGCCTCTTCCGCCATTTGTAGGGACTCAGGAGAGGACGTGTGACTGTGTCAGGCGTCGGGCGGGGGCAACAGATACCATCAAAAATACTCGTAATGTACGATATTTCAATAAAAAACAAATTTCTTATCTACATGTGGCACTGTAAGGACTGAAACGCGATTCAAACAGGTGGAGTGCCTCCGGAGGCGCTCCAATGATTCATGCAGAAGAAGAAACCAGTGTGAATTGCCAACTTTGACTCCCCCTATTGAATGTCTGCCGTGCCGGAGTGTAACGTTGTCATGCGAAAAGTACCCAGTGGTTCACTTACAAGGCCTTGTTCTTGGAGAATATCGAGCATATATGGAGCGTGTGTACACGCCATATAGTGGGGCACTACCTAGTTTTTAAGTGCTGACACGAAGTCTGCACGGCTAATTCGACCTATATTAGCATACTCTCTCTCGAGTCATCATTTGCCAGCGTAATCTCAGCAATGCACAGGCTAAAGCGTTATCTCATTGTTCGCCCTCTTAAGGTTACCATCGTTCACTCGCAGAAAACCTTCATGGATTAGTAGGTGCACATTCGATTCTGCAGTCAGGGCAGAGCTCCAGAATGTTGTGTGCAGTCATTGTGCATCACGTGTGATGTCACACCCTACCTTCGTGAACACAGCCCGCGTGTAAGAGCATCCCCATCGAACTAGATCTAACCAATAGTCTCAAAGACTGAAGCATGGCCAAAGTCAAGAAGTAAATTCCACGTGTACTCCTGTAATACAATCCACTGCACCAAAACGTCTCATTGCCAGGAATCCCTGGCAGAACGACAGCGCGCTGAAGAAGCTGTCGATGTGCACAGTATGCCCGCAATAAATAGTATGGAGACAGTAGCACTCAAATCTTCAGACAGACTGGTAATTGCCAGACTGGTTGACAGGCTGCGATGGTGGTACAGAGGTAACGTTTGAGGGAGCACGTGGGGTGTCCTCTTCCACGGTCTGGTAGCCATCGCGGCCGCCGGAGGTAAAGCCCCCAGGCATGGACCAGACTGTGATAGTATGAACGACCTGAGGAATAGTGTCTTTACAGATCAGCTTACCCGTAGGGCCATTGACGTCGAGACCAGGGAACTGTCTTCCGCGCTGACTCATGGCAATCAAGAAGGCACCAGTGGTAGGTAACTCGATGAAGAGTTAATTCAACCGACTGCGATGATATTTGATTTGCTCACCTTCAGAAGGAAGAGGACGACGGTAAGTAACCTAAGGAAGACGGCTTGTTCGTTGTTGAACATCCACACTATGTCATAAAGCACTGACGCCGACAACAAGCCCGCGAACTAGTTCTATGTGAAGTCAACGAAGGAGAATATGAGTAATGATGGGTACCAAGTTGAGGGACTGCGCCGCATCGCTGCTCTCCTGTACATACGAACCAAAGAGGAAGATAGGCAGATTGTATGCTGGAACAGTGAAAGGGCTAATTGTGAAGGCCAACACCTGCGCGGTACGATGAAGTTGAATGAACGGTGTTTCCGGCCAAGATGACTGAGGTGACCGTTACTTACCGTCTCTACGAAAATCAGCTTTGCTGGGTCAAGAGCTTGCATGAAGTCCGCCATCTATGCTCGAATGCAGCCTTTTGGAGTGGATGGATGAGAAGATAAATGGAACTGCGCTATACACGTAACTCAAACTATAATCCTATTCTAAATCCATTGTGGCGCCCACTGCCCAGTCCTTATATTGATACACATCCTTCCAATTACTTCGTTCTGGCCTGATTGCAAACCAGTCCCGTCCAGAAACTAGCTGAAACTCCTCTAATTTTATTATAGCAGGCGACTCGCGGATTTTCTGGCCAACTTCATTTCCTGAGGTTCGTTCATGCTCCTACCCAGTTTCAAGGTA